>JAODAL010005138.1:0-147491 GCA_025379985.1 Phyllomedusa bahiana | reverse complement strand
CCGGGTTCCCCCGGGGTTAATTAACATGACAGATTTATGGGGCGGTCGTTACCACGTGGAAATCCAATAGGGTACTTTTTTTTTTTTGATTTTTTTTTTTGGGGCGACTGGCGTTTGTAAAGGGGAAAAGGGCGGTGTACGTTTTTTTATTTTTTTTTTTCGTGTTTGTGTTTACTTTTTTTTCACTTTTTGTTACTTTTTTTACTTTTTCACTTTATTTTTTTACATTTTCCCATAGGGGATTTGAATGAGAGATTTTAGATCTTCATTAATGGGAATCAGTACATGCTTGTTGCTATGATGGTTCCTATGAAAAAACTGTCAGTCACGATGCCGGGGCCATGCCCACAGGGATGGCCGGGCATCGGACGCAAGAAAACCCGGAAGGCATTTTGTGCCCTCCAGCTGTCTGGGGAAAGGCAGGAGCTGCACGGACGTGCGATCCGTGCGCTGCTCCGGCGAAGAGACGCAGGAGGACGATCTCCCCCTGTTCCCCTTTTAGTTATTGCACCGATGGTCCGAAAATTTAAGGGTTTAACCCCCCCCCTCCCGCGGCGAGCCGGGGTCGGGGCCGACCTGGGGGAAATGTCAGCTGTAATATACAGCTGACACCCCGCCCCGATGCGCAAACTCTGCTTTAGAGTTCGCGCGATCCTCAGGATTTCCCATACGCCCAGGTGCTGCCCCCAAATGCCTGGAAAAAGGATACCCCCAAGGCTTTAAAGGGGGTTTAAAAACATTGGGGGGGGAAACATGTATGAAAAGTACCTGGGTCTACGACTTTCTTTGTTGCACATAGTAACCAGTTGGAGCTCCCCTTTCATTTTTCCAGAGCCCTACATGAAAGGGGGATCTCTGATTGGTTGCTATGGGCAACAAAGAAAGACCTAGACAGTTTTTTATACGTGTGGCTTTAGGCTATGTCTGCCCAGGAAAATTTGGTTGGTTTTGGCGGATTCAATATTTTGAATCCGCAGAAAATCCAACAGTGCCCTGTGCGTAGAAACAAGGGAAAAATCTGTTCTGTATGATGGGGAAAAATTCAATGGTTTCCTTTGGATTTGTATGACCCCCAAATTGGTGTATTTTTTAGGCTGAAAGGAAAAAAACAAACACCATATCACATTGTATTCTAAATGAGTTCGAAAGTTTTTTTCCCAATGCTTTGAGTTAAAACCCCTTTTTCCGGGCTATTGCCAAAAAGATCATAATTATAGTTTTAAATTAGTGTCATACAATTATAGAAGAAATAAATTGTGAAGTATAAATTAGTCTTATTTTAAAAACTAGTAGACAAGATAACAAACTTTACACTTCTTTTAAACCCCTAGACATTGTTTTAAAGGCGCCCACAGTAGAATTTATTAGACTTTTATGTCTTTCTTAAGGGCTCACATGAGTATGAAACACGGACATGTCTTTTTTTTGTTTCTCTGGGGGCCCCATATAAAAAAAGGAGAATCGAATTCTGCACTTTCCCAAAGTAAATAGCAGATATCTCCACTTTACCCTTCTAAATTTGGGCTAAAATGCTTTAAATAAAAGTGAATACACAAAAGAGGCGTACAAGATAAAGGGAATAAAAACAAGAGGATGATTCCTAACTTCCCCCATTTTGAGATGTTTTTATACAGAACCTCACAACTTCAGGTTAACATTTCCCTAATTAAATGCGGGACTTGCCGGCCTTCACCAATTCCCTGCATGTGCTTCTGTTTTTTAAAACCCTTATTCAATCCCTTTTTTCTGGTTTTTTAATCGGACTTCTCACCTTTTTACACATACAGTTTTAGTTTAAATAAACAAAAAACAAAAAGATTATTTTTTAAAAACTTGCACTATGGGGTTGTAATATTCCCATCGCCCCCTCCTACCCCCTTTGAACCAGTTTGCTGGATTTAAGAAGAAAAAGGCTATCCACCTTGTCTTTGTTCATCTGATGTTCTTTTGCCCATTTCTCCCTGAAATCTTTTCCTGGCTATCTGCTGCGGACTTGCGGTTTCCCATCAGGGTAAATGTAGTACAAACACATTGTCCAAAAAGGGCGCACATTCCACCAAAAGAGGAAGTAAGATAATCTAAAACATAGAAAGTTTTTGTTGCTAGTTTAAATTGCCTCTGATGTAGTTGGTGCATTTACCACTTCCATTAGAATAATCGATCAACTAGAAGTGGCTTCTACAAATTTTATCCCTATCTGCATCACCTTTGGCCATATGAAGAAGTACTGGCTTTTTTTATTCCCAACACCCACCTACTACATGTGGCCCCATTTCATGAGGTTTGTTTATCTGCTGCTCGTTTAACAAAGTATGGTATGGGATACTATGTACGGGGATTTTATCTTTTGACAAAAATACTGGGGTTTGGGGTCAGTCTTGCTAAGTACAGGAACCATTTTTGCCCCAGGTATCCATTTAAAAGCTTTTTTTTTCCCCACAAACCCAATAAACACTACGGGGTAGCTTCCACAAGTTGAATGTCCCTTGATTGATAGTGTACAACGGTTACCTGACACTAAACACCTTTTTTTTCCCGGGGTTTTTACAATATCCTATAGAGGTAGCACAATTATTAAGATTAGGTGGTAGGATGTGTCAGACTGATCATAAATTTGGCATACATACCAGCATGTTTAACATGATCGTCCCCGCAGAAGGAAGGAACGGCCCCTTCCCAAGAAACATTGTGTATTTCCCTTTTTAATTGCAGGTTTTTCCATGCTAGGAAGCACTTTCCACTTGCTGAAGTTTCTCCCCAAAACTAAATTTTGGGTACCTTCCTAGGGAAATTCTCCAAGGGGGAACTTTCTTTTTTTGCCAAACCCAACTACCCCCCCCTGAAGGCCCTTACGTGTACCTCCTGTTTTAGACTAACATTGGCCCCCACCAGGTAAGGGGAAAACCCAACCACAAATTTTATGGGAACACTAGTGTTAACTTGTTTAATGTTTTCATTCAGAAATATGCATGGTATCTTCTTACTACTACATCAAACCTTTCCCCTTGATCAATGGAACAGCCCATAAAGGGGATGGGGGAGGCTGACACGGGGCTGTTTTGCATATCCAACAATCTGATACGTTTTTGTCCTTCATTAGAAACATGTGGTTTTTATGAAATTTTTGTCCCATTCTTTATTAAGTTGTTAGTGTCCCCCTTCAGGGCAGCTGGCCCCCATCAACAGGAGAGTCGCTTTTGGGTGTAGACACTTTCTTACAGTGGAAAGCATGGATCCCCAAATTTTGGGTTTCCTTTAGTTTTCACCGAGGCTGTGGGGCAGCAGTACTTGGAAGGGACCGTCAAACCTTGCTCCAAAGCTTTTCTCACGGTCTCTTACACCACCCCGTTCCCCCCGGCTAAGAGTGTGTGTTACCTCTAGGGAATTCGGATCGGAAGGAAGAATTCACTTGATCAGTTCACTTTTAAACCTTTTTCTTTCGACGCACATAGGACGTCAAAGTGCCATGCTGGAGTTTGCATCTCGGGGGAAGTGTAACCCCAATCTGGGGGCACTTCCAAATAGTACTCATAGGGAGACAAGCCTGTCACTTTGTTTGGCACGACCCTTTCCCAGAAAAAAGGTAAAGGGGGGAAAAACCCCTGTCCAGGGCTTCCCCTTCTCCTCATGCTTTTTGAATCTTTAATTTTTGTTCCATTTATCTCTCTATTTTGCCATGCTCTGGGGATGATAAGGCGTGGGTACGCAACGTTATCCCTGGGCTGACATTATTTTTGCAAAAACTTCACCTGGAAATGGGACCTCTGCCTATTAAATTACCTCCGGACCCCCATACCCACACAACCTCACTCAAATTTCCCCTTTTTTGGTTACCTGTCAGTGGTTTTCGTTACAAAAATGCTTCCCCCATCCTGAAAAAGATCAACACATACAAGAACAATTATACTTCCCCCCGGGAGGAATTTTAATAAATCTATTTAAACCCGTGAAAAGGATAGGTAACTAGGCAAAGTTTTTGGGGTTTTTCTTAAAACCCTTTCCGGATTGTTCAGTGCACAAATCATAAAACCCTTTACGGTCTCGCAGCGCATGCTGAATCCGGAGCACCCTGTCATGATATGCCTGACGAACCCTCAGTTTTGGGCCTGTTCCCCCGGCCGCGGCCGTTGCAGGAACCCGGGTTTCTTACTTGTGTTTTGAATTGTATTCACTAAGTGTGAATGTTCTCCTCGCCTTTGCTTGTTTGACTCCGGGCCAAACGCCCTGGCCAGGAATCCTCCACACTCTTGGACTTAATGAGTTTCCCCTTTTGATTGACAACCTTTCTGTTCCAAACCAGCCTTGTTTTCTTTCCACCTTGACCTCAACCCTCCCTTCCTTTTTTTCCCTATTTAAAGGTCTTTTCCCCTTCATCTTTCCCGCTATAAGGTCTTCTGCCTGTACTACGTTGCCTTTTATTCTTCCTTTCTTTCCCTGACCCTGTGGCTACTGACCATTCTTTTCCTCGTGTTTTTGTACTTCTGCCCCGCCCCGTTTTGGGATTTGGCTTGTCTTCTTTTTCTCTCGTCCCCCGATTTGGTCCTGCCTGCCCCTTTCCCAAACCCTTGCTTGCCGGGACTTTCCCTTATTTTTTTTGTATTTGTTTGTCCGTGTCTTGTGTTTCCCCGTATTCTGGTCTTCAGTCTTCGGGTTGGGGCCGCCCTTTTTAAGAGGGGGGTCCCCCCAAAAAGGGCAGGGACAGGGGTTGGACCGGGTCGGGCCTCACTCTGCGTGTTTCTCGTGTGTTCCTGACTGGCCCCTTTGACTTTATAGAGGGCCCTTACCCAATCAACCCCCCGGCGGTTTAATATGATCCCGACTTGCCCAGTCCACGACCGCCGGGAAAGTTGACAACTCATTTCAGGGCATGGCGGGCTTTTTAACCAAATCTCGCAACGTCTGGATCCTAGCAAACCCCGGCCCTCTTGCTGCTCCTTCTGTGCCCATCCCTGCCCCGTGTTGTGAATCCTAGCCCCTTACAAACCCAAGATGCTTTTCCCGGGGATGTTTTGGGGAAAAACCCAGACGGGTTCCCGGGATTTCAGGGAACCCTTACCTTTTTTTTTTCCGCTTCAATTTTTTTTCCCACTGAACCCAAAAAGGAGGGGTTTTTTGGGTCTCTCCTCCAGGGCCCACCTGGGAAATTGGGCACTAGCAGCCCCCTAAACCCCCAGAATGGAGTTCAATTGAAAGATTTTTTCGGGTTTTAGGCCATTCTATGACAACCCCAATCGTGTGGCAGGGCAGAAACCACCTGCTATCTATTCAGAGGGCCGCCGCTCGGCTAAGACTTTTGTTCGAGTTTCGCCAAGGTGTACCATAGCGGGTGGTCTGACCAACCCCTTAAAACCCTCTTCAGACAAGTCATTTTATGGGGTAAAGGATGCTATGGCACCACCAACCCCTAGACTTAAAATCTTTATGCCCTACCTTTGACTATTGACAAAAAAAAAAGGGGAAGCGCAGGGAAAAACAAGGGGGTCGACTTTCCGTTCAATAAAATTTTTCTGTAAAACCCCTGTTGCCTTCTCTAAAAATTTCTCCTCTTCTATCCTCATCACCCACTCCAGGAAGAACCCATGGGTTGGGTTTTACGTCTGCTGCCCCCCGGGAAGGACATCGCTGGAAAAATGCTTTTGTTTTATTGGGGAAAAACCCTGACCATTTTCTGAGAACTGTCCGACTAGACCCAAGTCATCTCAGGAAACGCCGAACGCCTGGAAGTTTCCAGGAAGGTAACCAGGTTTTAAGGTACCTCCTAACTCTTTAATAATTTTTTTTTTGCCTGAAACCCTTTTGGGTCGCAATTCTAAAAATTTTGCTTGTCAGGCTATGATTGACTCGGGCGCTGCTGCTAGTTTTATTAGTATTTGTTGTCCCGGCCTTGGTTGGAACTACTTCCATTGGTGCTCCCTTTTGGTTTCAGGGTAGATTCAACCTCCCCAATTGGAGGAAGAATCAAATTTCGGACTGCTGAGATCACCTTGAAGTTGGGAGTTCGCATACGGAAAAACTTTCGTTTTTGTCATGGGAAACTCGCTGGGATATTATTCTTTGCTTGCCCTGGCTCCGCTGCCATAATCCTGTGTTTGATGGAGAACCACAGAGCTGATCAATGGGGTGACTCATTTGGGTTTTCCCTTTGAAATCTGTTGTCCTTTGTGTTTTTTTCAGTAATTTAAAACTCACATATTTCAGAATTTAAACTGGTCTTAGATAGAGATTTTTCGGGTAATTTGCCCCCCACACCAGCCTGATGATTGTACCATAGACCCCGCTCCGGGGGCAAAGCTTTAAAATTTTAAAGCCCCCAAGCGGAATCTTGCATTTGTTTATTAAGGAACCGAATATTTTTTGTTCTCCGAGGTATGCCTCGACTACCGATTCACAGAATTCTGCTCTTCAAGCTGTCTCCCTTTTTCTATGAGGGTTCCCATCTCATGTACTCGCCCTACAGGTTGTGAAACCAAAAATAGAATCCACCGTTTTCGACGTGCCGCGGGGAGGATCATAAGATCTTAAAAAAAGCTCAACTAAATAAAATCATAAAAAACGCCGCCCAGACCTAAATACCCCAGTTTTCAAGTCCCGTTAAAAAATGTGCTCCCAAGCCTAAAAAGGGGGAAAAATTGGTCAGGCCCTCACACTAAACCAAGGGTGGTCTGTTGAGGGTCCGGAGGCCCCCCCTAAAGGGGGGGGTCGTCATGATTTATGCCTACAGAACCCAGCTTGGGGTCTGTTCGCCGCCGCGGCCGTTGCGCGGAAGCCCGGTTTCTTACTTTATGTTTTGGAATTGTATTTACTAAGTGGAACTGGTTCTCCCGCTCTTTGCTTGATTGACCCTGGCCCAACGCCCCGGCCAGGAAACCTCCAGCACTCTTGGAGTTAATATTTTCCTTTGATGACAACCTTCGTTTCCTATCCACCTTTTGTTTTTTTTTTACCTAATCTCAAACCTGCCTTCCCCTTTGGTTCCCCATTTAAAGGTTTATTTTACTTTCATCTTCCCGCTTAGAGGTCTTTTCCCGTAGCTAGCGTTCCCTTTTTTCTTCCTTTTTTGTTGCCCCCGACCCTGCTGCGCTACTGACCATTCTTTCTCCCGTGATTTTTTTACTTCTGTACCCCACCGTTATGCCTTTTTGGGTTGTCTTACTTTTTTTTCTCTGTCTCCCATTTGGTACTCGCGCCCCCTTGCGCCAACCCGCTTGCCTGAAAAATTCCCTTATTTTGTTTTTTATTTGTTTGTCCCCTGTCTTGTGTTTCCAAAGTATTCAGTGTAGTCTTTATCTTCTGGTTGGGGCCACCCTTTTAGGGGTCGGGTACCCCCAAAAAACGGGACAGGGGGTTGGGGGCCGCGTCGGGCCCCCCGTCTGTGTCTTCTCGTGGTTCCTGACTGGTCCCTGACATTCCAAAGTTTTTCAACAGGGCAATCAGGCTCCTTTTTTTTAGATGTGTTTTTCCCTGGACCACTTGGTTTTTCATCGGGAACAGGGCTCGGGCAGCAGGGTTTTGGTGGAGTTCCCCCCAAAGCCATCTTTTTTTTAGCCCCATCTCAGTCCATTTTTTCTTTTTTTCTGCTGTAGCCTGTGTAGACAAAGTTTTAAGACATCACCTCCAGGTCTTTGATTGCAAGCTTTGGACCTTTTTTCACTCTTTTTCTTCTTCTTTTTTCACGGTTTCAGACTGCCTTTTTGCCACACTGTCAGAAAGGGGCATTCCCCTTTAGTTTCGGGGGTGTTTG
The DNA here is from genome assembly GCA_025379985.1 of Phyllomedusa bahiana. Lineage (NCBI taxonomy): Eukaryota > Metazoa > Chordata > Amphibia > Anura > Hylidae > Phyllomedusa > Phyllomedusa bahiana. Next base: position 139,750 of record JAODAL010005138.1, on the reverse strand, counting down.
CTGGTATGACCCTTTACCTTGATTTAGCCCACTTTTTCTGGTAATAAAGTCCAAAGCCCCTTTCCCTGCACCATTTTTGAGGGGTTGTCCAAAAGAGGTCAGGAAACTTCTTGCTCTCCAAATGGGAAAAAGTCGGGGTGCATGCCGAAAGGTATCTAGACGTGAAAATATTAGCAGCCCTACCCTTCGCCACTCACAGGCTTCAGAGAGGCCGAAGCCCCGCCCTTGCGAGAAAACATGGGGTGGAAGCGCTTCGGCCAAGATGTTGTGTGGTCATGTTTGTGACCACAGAATACCAGTAGGGAACCGCCCAAACTCCCTTGCAATTGGACCCATTTTACAAATAACTCAAAATCGGGATTAAAAAGGTGTTTCATAAACATTTTCAAATCCTATTTTTTTCTTGTTGCATTAAATTACAATCATTTTTCATGGTGGCATCATGCAATTCGGGTCACAAGGATTTTACAAATAAACTTTTTTCCCCGCCCTCCCCCATTTGAACCCATGAAAATCTATTGGAGAGAGTAGCTGGATTCATGTAGTGCCCCTTTTTGGAATGTGATTTTTTTGGTGGCATCAATAGGGCACATTGCATCTTAAATGTGTCTGGAAGGGAGAGGGTTTTGACTGTACCTGTGTCAGTATCCCTTGAATGTCATGGGGTTTGGGGGGGACAGTAAAAGAAATGTTAAGGTGATTTCTGAGGTTTTTTCTACAAGTGCCTGCACTGCAGCACGGCCAGACACAGGGGGGCACCTCTGCTACGTGTCCAACTTTGGGGAAAGGTATCCCAAAGGTCTGGGCCCCCACCGTGTTGTTGTGTAAACCCCTTTTGCAGACCCAAAAGTTCAGTGCAGAAGAAGAAAAGGGCAAAGAGTATTTTGGTTTTCCCAAAGGGGCGGGAGAGGAGGTTGGCAACCTTAAAAGAGTGGAAGTTGTCATAGCCTTGGGAAAGAAAAAAAAGAACAGTAGAAAGACAGGCATACAGGTTTCCATTAAAATGGAGGCAGCCCCAATCCCAAAGGGTACAGATGAGCTAGGCCAAGGAAATTTTTCAAATTTTTGTAGTGGTTTGGGCAGGAAAGCTTGTATAGCAGTTTTCCCTTTTCCCCAGTCAAATTTTTGCACCTTTACAGACGTGACCCAAAAAAACAACCTTTTTTTTTGCAAAATTGCAATTTCCAGCGAGGCCCTTGCAGCCCCGTCCGCTAAAATGTAAGCACTGATTACTGTTTGGCGATTGGGGAAAATGTCTGCACAAGCAAAAAAAACATCGACATACTGCAGAATACGCACCTAGTGGTTTTCCCATGATTGCAGGATTGACTGCAAGCTTTTGTGTAAAAATGCTAGGAGAGTTTGCCCCCGTGGCAAAACTGTCCATTAAACTGCCTATTTTTTAAGTGAAACAAACAAAATTGGCAGTCAGGGTGCAAGGGGCACTGAAAGAGGCATAGCCAAAACAAAAAGAGTAAAGTAGGCAGCTTTGAGGACCTGCGCCAAAATTTGTGTTTGGGGTTGGCGACCAAGGGTTGTTCAATACATGACCTTTTTGAAATTCCCTTAAATCATAACCAAACGTGGATCCCGGGTAACCCTTTGGCATTTTCTTTTTGATTGGGGAAAAAATGGAGTTTAGCTGGGGGTTTGTTTCTTTTTTGGGTTTGAGTTTCAATAACTCTCAATTTGCGACCAATAGCACCTCTTGTGGGTACTGGGGGTATTTTCTGATCCCAGGGGAGTACACCCGGTTTTAAATGTACCTTCGGGGGGGTCTTTTCCCCTACCAATTATCTGTTTTTGACCCAGCCCACAAATTATCAGGTACCTGGGAAAGTAGGGGGGAAACCTCCTCTTTAACACAAAACAGAAAGTGGTTCAGACAACAAAGCAGCCAGCATGCAAAATTAATCAGTGGTAGTAGCTGATGTTTCTACCTTTACTTCACTGCTAGGTTAAAATTTAATACTGGCACCAAGCATTTGTAACACATCAGTACCAACAAGAGAAAGTGGTATATCATCACTGATAAGCAATTTAGTGACATTTTGTCCTTTAAACTTTAAATTAAGCGGTGCTGTTTCATGTAAAGTTATTCTTTTTACCCCTAGTCCTACACAGGATTGTGATTTCTCAGTCCTCAAATCAGACGGTATGTGGCATCCCTGAATGACTGATATGGCTGCCCCTGTATCCACTAGGAAAGGAATTTCTTTTCCCATCAGTAGTCTATACAGCAAAGATATTTTACCGTTGGGTTTATGTTGCATATTCCAGATTCCGCTCGCATTTGCCATCGGGCCAATATATTGAATGTAAAAGGGCCGACAGTAAATCCAAAAACCAACCATGGCTTTTGCGCAAATATGCACCAAAAAACGCTGTTCTGCTGCGGCCCAGCAATGTTAAAATGCCATCAGATTTTGGACATCATTTTGACATATGCTGTGTGGGCTTGGCCTTAGGATCAGGTAAAAGAGAGATAATAACTTGCCAATGCTAATAAAAGTTTCACAGAAGGCTTTTGAGCAGGGACTAGACAAGGCATTTTGGTGCCCTAAGCAATTACAGCCAATGGGCTCCCACCTCTCCCCTGTGAAAAAATTTGAATCCCGGCCCTAACCTAAAGTACACTGTCTGTGCCCTCCCCAGCTAAAAAAAACACACAATTGCGACAGTGCAGTAAATAGGGTCTATTTGGTTGCATTTGTATAAAATAATGATATGTTGTGTAAAATGGCAATTTTCTATAGATGACGCCTCTGAATAATGGTGATAGTCACCACCTAATACTGTTATACAAGTGGCAAATATCACCATACTGTTACTGCACAAACCTGTATACCAAGACTAATACTATCAATGATACCGCTATACAAACACCAAATAGTGCCACATCATGACCTCATATCAACACCACATAGTGACTGAATAATGCTGCCAAACGTTTATCGGATATCACCACTACATAGTGAATAAATAATACCATTGCAACATGACCACATATCACCAACACACATTGACTGAACACCATCGTATAGTGACTGAATAATATCTCCACACCATGACCACAAATTACCATCTCACAGTGACTGAATAATACCTCCACACCATGACCACATATCACCACCACATAGTGACTGAATAATACCTCCACACCATGACCACACTATGGGATAATAGGTGGAGGTGTTGGGTGGTTCATGGGATGATGGGTGAGGGTTGTATTTTGTGTTGGCACTAGTCCATAAAACACAATTGTATGGGCAGTGGTGGGAGAGAGGGTACAGGCCACGACTTACAAGCACATTCTTGTGGGGGAGGGGCGGGGGAACAGAGAACCAACCAACTGAAGATTGTGCTGTGGCTTGAACCCCCTCCCTCCAGGATCCTATTTTGCAGCCTGCACACAAAGAAGATTAGGGGCAGCCCTAATCTTCAAGGGGTGCAGGGAATGGAATTTAGTACTGGCATGTTTTTTGTAGTGTCTATATATTTCTATAAGATTCCTTCGTTGGATCACATTGGATTTGTTGGACTATGTTAGACAAGGATTGGATCCATTTCTTTAATAAAATGGTCAACAAGGGCTGGGGTTGGAGTGTTTATTTAAAAAAAGTGTTTTTTGCTGCTGTGTCTGACAGACTTCTCTCGATTACCATCACTGGGACTTAGTATCAGCCAACTATGTTTTGTCACACAAGGCTAACACTAACTCTGTGTCACAGGGTTAGTGCTATCCTTGGGTGACAAAAAACATAGCTGGCTGACACTAAGTCCCAGTGATGGTAATCGAGAGAAGTCTGTCAGTCCCCAGTTCCCAACGCACCTGGGGTACTGGGAAGAGTTGGGTTACCGGAAATAAGGAGTGGACCCTCTAATGTGATGGTCTTCCTCTGGGGGGGCTGCGGACTGGTATTTTAGGGCTGGAAGGAACCAGAATTCATGAACCTTCCCATTCTAATAGTATCAGACTGCAGCTGCCGGTTTCCACTTGGCTGGTTATGGAAAATGGGGGAATTCCACATTATCTTTTTTTAAACCGTTTATTGAAAAATCTAGAAAGAAACTAAGTATTAAAAAACAACGTGGGGTCCCCCCTCCTTTTTTATAACCAGCAAAGGTAAAACAGACAGCTGCGGCCTGAATTATCAGGATTTATGGATATCTGCACCTTCCCATCCTACAAATACCAGCCTGCAGCTGCCCCAGGAGTGGACCATCACACTAGATGATGCCACTTCTGACGGTTACCCAGCTCTTCCCAGTACCCTGGTGCATTGGATACTGGGGTAATAGTGACATGGGGTTAGTGTCAGCCTTGGATAACAAGAAACACCACTGGCTGACACCAAGTTCGAGACAATAGTAATGGAGAGGAGTCTGTCGGACACCTCCATTACTAACACTGGAAAAAAATAAATACAGAAACAGACAAAAAAAATCCACTTTAGTTAAATAAACACTTCCCAACAACAGCCCTCATTAACCATAAATCCAAGGCATGTCCGACGTAATTCACCAAATCTGTCGTAGTCCAGAATGGAAACCTGAAAAAAAAAAAAAAGAATAATGAAACAGAAATCCAGAACGATGCCCAGGAAAGCTTGGTGACCTTCCCCACAACAAACAATGCTGGGTGTCTGCTGTAGAGGATAAGGTGCTACACAGGTTTCCTGAATACTCAACAGTGACCACCCCCCCCAACTCTAAAAACCCTCTCCTCTACCCTAAATCTAACTTCACCTCCCCAATCTGAACATTTGCACTCAAACCCCTTCATTCTGAACACCACCTCTCTCTGTATAACGCACCTCTCCCTCTCCCACAAAAAACCCTTTAAACCTCCCTCCCGTAAAAAGCCCCCCCCTCCCTGAAAAAAACCCTTTACCTCCCTATGTAACCCCCCTTTCCGTGTTACTCCCCTCTCCCTGTGTAAGCCACCTCTCCCTAACCTACTTCCCCCACTCAAAACACAACACCCCTCCTCCCTTTCCCTCCAGTAAAACACTCACCTGTCCTGGTGAGCACTGGCAGTCTTCTGTCTTCAGTACACAGTGATCTGCTGAGGAGAGGGAGCCAAAGCTCCACCCACTGTTTCCAGCAGTACACTGGGTGTGGCTGTGCCAACAGCTTCCTGTCATGTGACAGGATGCTCTCAGAAGAAGCTGAGTCATTAGGAGAGTCTCCCTAATCCCTCTAAGTACACACCACTGTCACCATTGTGCCTTCTTCCCCAACCAGCCCTGGGAGGGAGGTTGCACGGAGTAAATGTCATTCCCTGCTGCAGGAGGAAGGTGCCGGCTGTGACTCAGTCGGCACATGCCATGTATGGAGCCCTCAGCCGGCTCTATACCTGTGCCTCCTACTGACAGGCAGAGGCGCCCAAAGCGATCGCTTACCTCTGCCTACCCATTGCCCGGGCCCCCTGTTTTTTTGAGTAACTATTTTGGTGAGAACCAAAAAGCGCCCCTTCCCCAATTATTTGTATAATATGTTTTCCTTCAGGACAACTAAATGCATTCTGTGTGGTCTCGCTATCTCTGTATACCACTTATTTATTCATTTTACCATTTTGTGCACTACAAACGTACACAACAAATGGGCATATAGTCAATCATATAAATGCTCCATGGTAAACAACACAAACAGCCAAGAAATTGATTAAAAAAAAATAATGTTTCATTCATTCATAAAAAAAAAAAAATGAAAAACCCCCCAATATATTAAATACCGACTGAGTCATGGGTGTAACTATAGCAAAAGATGCTATAACAACTCTTGTGTGGTCTAGAGCTCTAGAGGCCCCACTTGGGTGTAAGAACATTCTAGCATTTTTTAGTTAATAGGGATTTGCTGCTATTTATCAATACTATGTAGGTTCAATATAAGCTCCATTTTTTATTTTAACCCCTTCCCGACATAGACGACCGGGAAGGGTCCAAATGGGGGGGCCCTTTCCACAAATGAACGTACCGGTATGTCCTGCACATCATGCGGGTTCACAAGCGAGCCCCGCACAATCGCAAAGGGGGACCATGGTATTTCCCCAGTGCTGGTGATTAACCCTTTAGCTGCAGCGATCAATTTTGATCGCCGCAGCTATGGCAAAGACAGAAGGAGGGAGGTCCTTCTGTCTTCTCTTGGTGCAGCAGCTACTGTGTGTACCAAAAGCCGGGAAAGTATTAAAAGAAATTTCCCGGGCCTTTCCTGTGAGTCACCTGCCCGCAGTGCATTGTGGGCATTCCCGGGCATGAGAGTGACATTTTGTCATAGAAACCATATAAGCATTTGCATTAAAAGACTCCATTGTTTAGTGATCGAGGGCACTAATCAAATCCCCATTGGGAAAGTGAAAAAAGGTCAAGAATTAAAAAAATTAAATAAAAATACATACACATCCTTTTCCCCTTTACAAAACACCAATCGCCCAAAAAAGTAAAGTAATATAAATCTGTTATGTTAATTAACCCATACAGTGAACACAGTAAAAAAAAAAAGAAAAGAAAATCACATTATTGCGATTTTTGTTTTATCCCCCAAGCACTAAAAGGAAAAAAAAAGCTATCGAATCAGGGGGAACCCATTTTCCCCACCTGCCTTCCAAAAAAAGGATTTTAAAAACCCGGGAAAAAAAAAACCCTTTTCCCCAAAAAATGTACCAACTCACCCCGAGATAAAAAAAGCCCCTCAATACTGTAAAAACAGGGGAAAAAAAAAAGTTAAGGCCCAGACTAGGGGAGATGCAAAAAGTGTTTTCCTTTTTTTAATAAAAGGTTTTTTTATTTTTTACAAGCCCTAAAACAAAAAAAAAAAATACAAATTGAGTATCGCGTAATTGTACGACCTCCAAGAAAGCTAGCATGTCATTTATTTCCGTAGGGGCGCTGTTTTTTGTTCAAAGGCCTCACAAAAACCTTATTAACCCTTACCGCCGGAGCCAGTTTAGGCCTCGCTCTGACAGATCCCCATTTTTTAAATCTGTCATGTGTCACTTTATGTTGAGAATAACTTTTTTGACACTTTAACCTATCAATGTGATCAGAGATTGTTTTCTTATGACACATTGTGCTTTAAGATAGTAAGAAAATTTTGGTCCAAAAAATACTGTTTATTTGTGATATATATTAAAGAATCGTGAAAAATTTGAAAAATTTACCAATTTTATACTTCAAAAATTTCTGCATGTAAGAAAGATAGTTATTCACTCAAATAGTTTATAACTAGATCTATAATGTTTGCTGTAGGTTCGGCATCTGTTTTTTAAATGTGTTTTTTTTTTTTTTTACGACATTAGGGGGCTTAGAAATTTGAGTAGTCATTTTCAACAAAATTTGCAATTATACTTTTTTTAGGGACCAAGTCCAGTTCTAACGTGACTTTGATTGACATGTATGTTTAGATACCCCCATAAATGACCTCATCTAAGATACTACACCCCTTAAAGTATTCAAAACACATTTAGAAAGGTTTATTAACCATTAGGTGTTTAACGAGGAATTAAAGCAAAAGTGGAAGTGAAATTTAAAAATTTATCACTTTTTTTGCAACGATTTTCCAATTATTATTACATTATTCACAAGAATATAGTAAAATGTGATCTAGGGTTATGCAAGTTAATATTTGATTCCCCAGATTATGCTGTTTTCGGGATATCACATATGTGGCCCTATCGTGCATTTTTGGGCTCAACCACAGCCTCCCAGAATGGAGGGTAGCACCTACTGGACTCTGGGGTCTCATTTTCATTACAATTTTATTTGGGGCCATTTCAGGTTTGCGGACACCCTAAAGGTGCTAATAAACTTAATAAACTCCCTAAAAATTCCCCATATTGGAAACTTTCACCCCTTAAGGAATATATATCCAGGGGTGTAGATGAGCATATCGACCCCACAGGTGTGTTTGTTCTGGTTGGGTGTGTCACAAAATTTTTTGAGCGTTAGGCTGTGAAAATGAACAAAAGAAAACATTTTTTTCCAATTAATTGCCAATTTAGACTGAAATGTTTAATTTTTTACAAGGATCCTGGTAAAAAAGCACCCAAAAACACTATTGTTACGCAATTTCTTCAAGTTCGGCAATACCCTACATGTGGTGGTGTTGTAAACTGCTGCGTTTTGGGCGCATGGCGGGGGTACAAGGGAGGGAGCGCTATTTGGCTTTTGGAAACCAGATTTTTGGTTGGGGCCATGTCGCATTTACAAAGCCCCCCAAGTACAAACAGTGAAAACCTTCATGAAGTCACCCATTTTGGATTCAACACACCTCATATCGCATCTTCATCTAGGGGTGTACTTGTACAGATTTTGGGTGCACAGGTGTTCCAAAGTTTTTTTTTTTTTTTGCATTAGGATATGAAAATGAGGGAAATAAAACGCAATTCCGCCATTGTTTTTTGGGCTTTCAATTTTTACAGCGTTCGCCGTTGCAGTATAATTGACAGGATATCTTTTTACTATGGAAGGGGACAGTTTACAATTGCAATGATATCGAATTTTATATAGTTTTTTTTTATGTTTTATTACTTTTTAACACAATCAAAATAGGTCTATAAAAAAATTGCGTTTTTATGTTGTCTGTTCTGATAGCCATAACGTTTTCAAGTTTTTCTGTTATACGGAGCTGATTTGGCTTTTTTTCGTGGGATGAGTTGACGTTTTTATTTAGTACCATTATGGGGGGATTTGCCGCTGTTGATACTTTTTTATTAAGGTTTTTTGTGAGGCATTTGAAAAAAATACGCAGCATTCCTGGTACGCTAGTTTTTATTTGTTAACAAGGTCACCGTGCAGTATAACTGAATACATTAGTATTACTCAGCAGGTAGATACGATTACAGCGTTACCCAAGTTTGTATATTTTGTTTATGTTTTGTACTGCTTTTACAGAATAAAAACACTTTTATTCAAAGGTAAACACGTTTTTTGAATCGCCAAGTCTGAGATCATAACTTTTTTATTTTCTGTGTACGGAGCTGTGCTAGGGGCTTTGTTTTTTTGCGGGAAGAGTTGCGTTTTTTTGGTATCATTCTTTTGGGGGTAAAGAACTTTGGGTTGTTTTAAATCCGGTTTTTGGAAGACTGTGGTGATGAAAATACTGCAATCATAGTAGTGTTTTTTATTTTTATTTTAACAGCGCTCACCGTGCTGTATCCCATGACCAGTTTAGCTTTACTCTATGGGTTCGATATGATTACGGTGATACCCTATTTATATAGCTTTTTTAATTTTGAAGCACTTTAAAAAAAAAAAAAAAAGAGTGTTTTTATTGTGTTAAATAATTATTTATGCATCGCTGTCTTCTGAGATCCAAACTTTTTTATTTTTCCGTTATACAGGGAGTGTATGGACTTTTTTTTGCGGGGATGAACTGAAGTTTTAATTGGTACAACTTTGGCGTTTATATGAGTTTTTGATCGCTTTTTTATTCCATTTTATGTTGTGCTAGGAAGTACATAAATTGCAATTTTGTGACTGTTTTTTGTTTTTGTTTTTTACGGCGTTCACGTACGGGTTAATTAAGTGACAGATTTATAGGGTGGGTCGTTACGTACAGCTGGCTTATACCAAATATGGGTAAACTTTATTTATTTTTGATATTTTTGGGGGGCGATTGGCTTTTGTAAAGGGGAAAAGGGGAAATGTGGCGATGTGTAGTGTTTTTATTTTATTTTTGTGTTTGTGTTTTACTTTTTTTTACTTTTGACATTTATTTTTACTTTTTTTTTCACTTTTTTTTTTTACTTTTTTCTTTAACAGCAATCATCACATTGCCTGTTAGAAGGCAGACCAGTGCCACAGTACTAGTACTGTGTACTGCGTCGCCATGACAACTAACTGTCCCCCATGCCCACAATGCATTGCGGGCATGGTGGACGTCAAGATGACCCTGAGGAAGTGCCGTTTACTTCCCGAGATATCAGACGAGGAGATGGGTGCCGCACTGCAGTGCGGCAGCCGGCTGGGAGCAGGCAGGAGGAGCTCACTCATCCTGCATGCTGGCTTTATGATCGCAGCCATGAAGGACTGCGGTAATGGAAGCTCTGGTTAATCACCCGCGGCCGGAGCCCACTCCGGCCGGGGTTTTGATGCTCAGCATGATCCCAGCGGTAATTTTACCGCTGGTCACCATTTTGCGATCTGCGGCGCGGCTTGCCCGCAAGCCAGCGCGATCGCCAGGACGTATGCATACGTCCAATTTTTGCGGGAAGTCACTTTCCGCTAGGGCGTATGCATACGCCCTATGTCGGGACGGGGTTAAAAAGTGATCAGAGCATCATATGTACCCCACCATGGTATTAATAAAAAAAGTCAAATCATCCCGCAAAAACCAAGCCCATAATTAGCTCCGTGTACAGAAAACTAACAAAATTATGGAAATCAGACGATGACTACCTAAAAAAAAATATTTTTTTTATAAACACATAATATTGTGTAAAAGTAATACAATATATTATTTATCACACTGCATCGGCAATTGCTGTAAATTGAAGCCCAAAAAAACAATGGCGGAACCTGCATCCCCCCCCCCCCCCCCAAACCATTTTTATGGCTCAATGCTGAAAAAAAAAAAAACTATGGAACACCTGTGCACCCAAAATGCACAATACACCTAGTCAAGAGATCTGATGAGGGGTGATGAATCCAAATGGGTCGACTTTCTGGAAGGTATCACCTGTTCTTTGGATACTTTGGGGATTTGCAGATGGAGGACATTGCAACCACCCCAAAATTGTGTTCCAAAAAGCCCTAAAATAGCGCTACACCATTGTACGCCTCTGCCATTGCACCCAAATAGCAATTTTACACCCATATATAATCGGTTACTATCCTAACAAAATTTGGGATGCATTTTTTTCCAGGATTTCTTATAAAAATTAACATTTTCAGCTAAAATTGCAGATTGTTGAAAACAAATAATTTTCCATTTTCCCAGTCTAACTCTAAAAACATTTGTGAAACACCCGTGGGGTCGATATAATCACTATACCCCTGGATATATTCCGTAAGGGGTGTTGTTTCCAATATGTGGTCTTTTTAGGGGTGTTTGTTAAGTTTTAGCACCTTAGGGTGTCCCCAAACCTGAAATTGCGCCTAACCTGAAATGAGACCCCAAAGTCTTGTAGGTGCTTCTCCTATTCTGAGGCTTGAGGTTGCGGCAAATAGCGCATTGGGGCACACTACTGCCACCGCTCGGGATATCTCTAAGGGTATGTTCACATGGCATAATTGCAGCGCGTACTATACACGCCACAATACGGCAGGTGTTTTGGGAGTCGCTCTGATCAGCACGTATTCCCAAAGCACAGGGGGCTGGCAGCCGGTAAGGCCCCATTGACATGCATTACTCGTGGCGCATAACCGGCGCGAATAATTGACATGTCACTTATCTCCCCGCTCGTACAATACGATCGTATTGTACGCGCCGGGGGACGAGGCATAATCCATAGTTCTCTGAGAGCTATGGATTATCGTAAATGCGTAGCGCATCTCACCGCGTATTAAGCGCAATATGTGGTGAAATACACCCGCATTTATGCCTCAAAATAAGCAGTGTGAACATACCCTAAAAATGGCAGAATCTGGAGAATCAATATCAAGTTGAATTTCCCTGTTCACATCTACCGTGTTACTGTGAATAATGGATAAAAAGTGAAAATCTGCCAAAAAAAATGAAATTTTTCACTACCGCATTGCTTTAATTTCTGTGAAATACCTAAAGGGTTAACAAAATTCCTAAACAATGTTGTAAATACTTTAAGGGGTGTTGCTTATTAGATGGGGTCATTTATGAGGTTATCTAAAATAAAGGCCCCACAAAGTCATGTCAGAACTGCACTGTTCCCTAAAAATTTTGTCTTGAAAATGTGAAAATTACTACTAATTTTCCAAGCCCTTAAATGTCGTAAAAAATAAAGACATTTAAAAAAGTATGCCAATCTACATTGAACATTTGGTAGATGTTAGTTATAAACTATTTTGAGTAGAATAACTGTCTGTCTTACATGCAGAAATTTGTGAAGTTTGAAAATGGCACATTTTTCAAAGTTTTCACAATATTTTGATACTTTTCACAAATAAACAAGGATTGTTTTGAACAAAAATTCTTACTATACAATGTGTCACGAGGAAAAATCTGAATCACATGGATAGGTTAAAGTGTCAAAGTTATTCTCACATAGTGACAGATGTCAGATTTAAAAATGGGGCTCTGTCAGAAATGTCAAAATTAGCTGTGGTGATAAAGGGTTAATTATTGTTAACTATACAGCTGCTTGAATTTCCAGTCACTAGGTGTTGGGGCCATGCATCTTGCTAAAGGGCCCTAGAAATGCTTGTTACGCCCCTGTCTTAAGTCTTTCAAAAAACAATAACTGCAGATATATAGGGCGACATGTATGATTTTTGGCGCCCAGACGCCAGTTTTATTGTGCACAATAGTGAAGGTCATAAATCGGGAGCATTCTAGCACAAAAACGACAATTCAGTCTCAGGTAAACCACTTTTAAAGTGGTTTACCTTTTCCAGCAGAAATGCATCTGGATTTGCCATGTTGAAGCTATAAATCTATAGCTTTGTATGGTTCTAGTGCACCCCGCCTCCAGCATGCCCCCTGAAATCAGCCGCATTACAAAGTGCCGCGAGCGCTCTGTAATGCGCCTGATATTGGAGTGCACCTGATTTTAATCCATAGTGAAGGGGGCTGAAAAGATGCCAGACTGCTGGCGCAGCCCCGTTCGTGCATGTCGCCCATAGAGTACAAAAACTTTCAAAATAATTTTATATAATGATATATTCATTTAAATCATGGGGGATATAACAACATGTCCTGCTTAAATCCATCCACAATGCCTCACAAATAAAAACTAAAAACATATGAATACTTTGACTGGGAAAAAACTATAAATATCCACAGAAAGGAACACACGTCCCCAATACGTATTTCACCAGCGCTTCTTCAGGAATGGTTGTTGCCCTTTTTGATTTTTTATTCTAAGTTTTGTCTTTTTCTTTTTTCACTACTTTTTCTTTTAAACTCTTTTTTTTTTCTTTTTTGTTTTTGTTGTTTTTTGTAAATTTTTTTTTTTTTAAAGGGTTCTTTAGGTGTTGGGCTAAATTCACGATCCTTGCACAGGGGCGTAACTAGAGAAGTCTGGGTGTCATAGCAAGCTTTCGGATGCCCCCCCCCACCTCCCAACACGAACATTTACCAGGAACTCTTAGGTCATGTAGTTAGATAATACAAGGAGTAAACACCTCACCATACATATCACCATCATACTGCTACCAGACAAATCCCACTATACCCAGGTCAACATTACCAATAGCGCTACTACATATGGACCACAAGAACACAACCACAAATTATCACCACATAGTGACTGAATAATACCCCTATACTATTACTGAATAAAGATCTGTATATAAAAAGACCTATATTACCGCCATATAGTGACCATAAATAGTGGTATATTAAAGTGTACACAGGTGCCAACTACAGACTGTATATTTACCACCAATATTGACCATATGAGTGGTAGACCCAGTGTACACCGGCTATGCTGACATATAAGTGATTGATAGCGCCAGTTACATCTTGTAACTCAAGGTGAGGTTATCTGAAGAGTGTTGACTTTCCTTTTTGTTCGGCATTCTGGTCCAGACCGCCATGATGACTCTCCCGGCCACCACTTGTTTCCCTGCAATTTAGGCATAAGGTATCTTGAATCATCACTTGTTACCAGCTCCTCTCTCCCTGCCTCCACACTCTATACAAACTTTCCCAGTGGGTGGGAGAGCGGGTACAGGCCATAGCTTTGTGGCCCTCCCCAGGTTAGTTACACAATGCATGGTAGAGCCTGCCTGGGGAATCCTGGGCCTCCTTGGCAGCTGCTATTGTCTGACTACCCTGGTAGTTACTCCCTGTTCTTGTAACTAGTTTGTAGGTATTTCATTATTATGCAATAAACAAACTGCTTTGAATTCACCTAGCATAAGAACATGTTTAAAAGGGTTGTCCAGTTTAGAAAACCATATTTTTTTAATACCATTGAAATGGAGGTAGCCTCAAAGGGGCTATTCTGTCCTTGTGGGGGTCCAAATTAGGTTAAAAAATAAACAAAGGGTGCACCGAGAAAAAGAAATCCCCCCCCCCTAAACAACATGTTTGTGCTGTGAAATTGCTTTCTGCTTTATTCACAAAATGGCAGCTTTTTTTTACTTTTGCTAAATTAGTAGATAAGAAAGCATTTTACATATACTGGTTGATGTGAAGGTCTATTGGCACATTTTTCTACAGACCCCCTCCTCACAGCTCTGGAATGTTGTGAACAGGGTCGTTGTAACTTCAGGAAGAGTGGTGCCAGCATTGGATTACAAGACGATCTACTACAAACGACTACAGGCGGCCATTTTTGTTAACATATATTAGTGACAAGAGATATACAGACAGCTTTTAAATGCTGTATTACATAGGTTTGTGAAGGTATATACTACTAATACATTAAAATGGAGACACTAACTAGGATCCACCATATATAACCTTTGTTCCCATCCACAACACCATATTAGTGAATTCTCGGTTAATAAAGGGTAATCCACTGTTCAGGAACCTCACATTTTAGCTATAAAAGCTTCTCTGGCTCTGGAGGTCCTGTTCCATTAACCCTTTCATGCTGCAGCCTTTTTTTTTTTTTGTCACTCATTTTTTCTTCCTTGCCTTCCATAAAAAACATCACTTTCTTTATTTTCTGCCTGCATAGATATGAGGGCTTTTATTTTGTGGGACAAGATGTACTTACTAATGATATAATTCACTATGCCATATAATTTTTTTGCCATTTCTAAGCATATATTAAAGGGGTTGTATAATTTCATTGAATGGTCTTCAGAATAAGGGCCGACAGTGAATTACAAGCAACTTTGCAATTGGTTGTCATTAGGCCAAAGCTGTCTTGTTATCACAGGTAGCCCTTATCTTCTGTTTCTGTTTACACTGATCTTCCAGTCCTTGGTTCGGATCCCTC
The DNA here is from genome assembly GCA_025379985.1 of Phyllomedusa bahiana. Taxonomy (NCBI): domain Eukaryota; kingdom Metazoa; phylum Chordata; class Amphibia; order Anura; family Hylidae; genus Phyllomedusa; species Phyllomedusa bahiana. The sequence goes on along the minus strand of JAODAL010005138.1, from coordinate 124,719 downwards.
CTGTCTTGCATTTCTCTTGGCTCAGAGTTCATTTTACATTCTGGTACAGCCCCTGTGTCGGCTGTAATTCACGGTAGCTTGCTTCCAGCCTCTCACTCAAAATAAGGACCAGCAAAATTTTCCACTCTGCATAGCCAGAAGAAAACAGAATAACACTGGCAGGCCTTCTATAATCAGAAAACAGCACAATTGTGCAGACTGTGCCTAAACATAGAAGGAGCATTAGAGGCGGAGAAGCATTTCACTCTGCACTCTGGAGGAGTTTTTATTACATGGACTGGATTTCAATTGCATCATGAATGAAAGCCTGTTTTATGTAAACAGCTCTTACATACTCTGTATAGGAGAGGACCCAGTGAGGATGTGGAGGGGAGGGGACAAACGGAGCCAGCATGGAGCAGTGAATGGGGGGATGATGTCATCCTTCTGTAAGAAAACAACCCAGCTGAGGAGGCGAAGAAACGCCTTGAATTCTGTAACTGAAAAAGGGCTGTGAGAGCTACTGAACAGGGCCTAACTGTTTTCATGGCTGGCACTGGCTCAACTCTGCCATGATCGCTCTACTAATCTACTATGGACTTCACTTACCTCCTAAACAGGAGAAGCTATACAGTAAGTACTGGCCACATTCTCATATGTTTTTTCATGCCTAAGGTTGTTCGTCATAGAACTATGTCTTTTATGCACCATTTTATAAATATGAATAAGTCATAAGTTCAAATGTTTTGTCCATACAGCCTATGTGTCGTTTTGATTGATATAGGGGAGTCTAAGCAAGGTACTCCTAACGGCTGGGACTATAACGTGTGCACTGCTAATATACGGCATTGTTTGCAATTATTGGATAACTGACAAAGCAATACATCCCCTTTAAGTGGGGCGAAATGTGAAAAAACAAACATGTGGCATGTTTTGTTTTTCCCGGGGTTCTCTCTTTGCTATAAGAGAAGGGTTTATCTATATTCTGCAGATACGATTCCAGCAATACCAAATACAGTATCTTACAAGTCAATACACTTTTCACATTTTTGTAAATATTGTATTTTGATACAATTAAAGTAGTCAGTGTACAGTTTGTGTAAAAGTGTAAATTCAGGGGTGACCTTAAAATAACTCAAAGAACAGCCGTCAATGTCTAAACCGCTGGCAGCAAAAGTGAGTACAACCTAAGTGAAAATGCACAATTTGTGCCCAATTTGCCATTTTCCTTCCATGGTGTCAAGTGCATGGGGAACAGGTCTGTTAAATTTAGTGTTATTGTTCTCGTGCTCAAAACGGTCACTGGAAGTTCAACATGACACCTCATGGCAAATGAAATTGCTCATCTAAGAATTGACTAGGCAATAAAAAGATTGCCAACATCCTGAAACTCAGCATGGTGGCCAAAACATACAGTGGTTTAAAAAAAAGGTTCTGCTCAAAACAGGCCTTGCCATGGTCGACCAAAGAAGTTGCGTGCACGTGCTCAGTGTCGTATCCACAGATTGTCTTTTCAAAATAGATGAATGAGTGCAACTAGCATCGCTGCAGGGGTTAAAGGGATGGTGGGACAGCCTGTCAGTTCTCAGACCATATTCCCCCACACTGCATCAAATTGTCCTGTATGGCTGTCGTCTCAGAGGGAAGCGTTTTCTATAGATGATGCACAAAAAAGTTAGCAAATAGTTTGCTGCAGACAATAAGACTAAGGACGTGGATTACTGGAACCATGTCCTATGTTCTGATGAGACCAAGTTAAATGTACTTGGTTCAGATGGTGTCAAACGTGTGTGGCGGGAACCAGGTGAGGAGTGCAAAGACAAGTGTGTCTTGTGTACAGTCAAGCATAGTGGTGGGAGGGGTACTGGTTTGTTCTAAATTGAGTGCTGCAGATGTGCGGGAGCTACAGTTCATTTAGGGAACCATGAATGCCAAACATGTTACTCGGGAAATTACTGATGACAGAGGGCATGATCCACTCCCATTGGAAAATGGCATACAGGGGAGCAGTATTCCACATAACAACCTCAAATACACCACCAGAAGAATCACCACTACCCTGGTAAAGAAAATGATTGTAAAGGTGCGGGAGGGGCCAAGCTGTTTTCCAAACCCAAAACCCCAATTAAGCATTTTTGTGGGTGCCCCTAAAAAGGGAAGAGGGAAAGGATCGAAAGGGGCCCTCAAAACATCCCCCAAAAGGGAAAGAGGTTTCCCATTTCAATTGTAAAGGGGCAAGTGAACTTTTTTCCCCAAGAGAGTTAAGGCGTGTTTGGAAAATAGGGGAGGGCCCAAAAAAATTTTTAAAATTTTGGGAACAATTTTTCCATTTTCAATTTGGGGGGTGTACTTATTTTGTTCCCAGCTTTTTAGTCTTTTGATGCTGTGTGTTTAAAGTTTTTTAGGACACCCCAAAATTTTCCCTCTGTTGCACAAGCTGTAATGATTTACTTTAAAATTGGGAAAAAAAAGTGTCATATCTTTAGTGTTATCCCATGAAAAAATAATGTAATATTCACAAGATGTGAGAGGTGTACACACTTTTATAAAATCTAAAAATGGGGTTTTTTCGTTTCCCCAAAAAATATTTACTTTTTAAACCCCAGCGCCTTTTTCTGCGACCAATAACTTTTTTGGGTATTTCCCCAGTTTGGAAAATTGTGGGGTCCCTTTTTTTAAAAGGGCAAAAAGTTTTCCTTTTTAATTGGAAAAAAATTTTGGGTTTTCCCGGGGACTTTTTGGTCACTTTTATTCCAATTTTAGGCACGTAAAATTGCCCCCAAAAAAAAAACCCACTTTGCAATTTTTGGGTTTTTTTTTTTTCTTTTACAATTTCACTGTTTTGGGGAAAAATTTATTTTAATATTTTTAAATTGTTTGGACTTTCACAGACACAGTAATACCAATTTTGTGTAACTTTTTTTATGTTATTTTTTTTGCAATTAAACCGGCCCCCTATGTCTTTTCTGTTCGTACATACCCCTTTAGGGACCTATGATTACTCTGCATCAAAATTCGGTGAAAGTTGGGAAGGGGTCAAACCCATTTACACTATTTAGGCCATATTTGAAGAAAATCCCACCCAAAGTGTGAAGGTGCGGCCCTAAACGGGAAAAAAAAAATAACAGAGGGACATGGAATTCATTTAAACAGTTTTGGGGATTTGGGTGTGAAAACCCAAAAACTAATTTTTTCCGTTTCTGAATGATACTTTCATTTTTTCTTTTCCCGAACAGGGGGCGAGTCCTTTTAAATAGGGCCATCAAAGTAATGAGGAAAGACCCCTTTTAATATGATGGGCAATGTGTAAGGGGCTTTCTTTTTTTCCTGTGGTGGCCCTGCAGTGAAAATTAACACTTCCAGGTTTCCCCACTGATTTTAGTCAATAGCTGGGGTTCTCAGCAGGAAGAAAATATGTAACCAGTAACCATTCTTCAAGTAAAAATTGTCCAAAGATGAAAGATTAAAACATAAGGCTTGAATCCTAATTTTGTTAGGATTTAAGTGCCCACAACATGCCCTAAAGGGGGGGGGGGGGGGAAGTATCCCTTCATCATTAGTTTGTTTTCTTGAAGCTTGATTTCTCGGTTTTTTAAAATTAAGGGGTGTTTTTCCCCTCCCAGCGGGGTTGTTTCTTAACTAAAGGGGGATGACCATGCTCGCTCCGATTTCGTGTTCCCCCCCCCCCCACTCCACTGCCCACTGCCCCTTCCCTATGCAGTCTTTTTTTGGGTAAGAGCTATTACATACCACGGGCCTGAAATTCAGTCAAAGACAGTCTTCTTTGAACCGGGACACTGATATTTTTCCCTTCCTCTCACAGCGGGGGTTTTGTTACATTGAATCCAGTCTTCTTTTAAACTCTCCGACAAAAAGACCCTTTCCCTTCTATGTTTACACAAGGAAAAAGGCAAATTTCGGGTGTTTTCTGTTTAAAGGGAAGCAGTTTGCAGGGGCCCAATGAAGATGCTAGCTGTATAGATAAAATTGTTCCCGGGCCCCTTACACGCGGGAGCAATAAAACCGGGGCACAATTTGCGGGTTTTTTTTAGAAGCACCTGCAGTGTCATGGGGGTTGGTTGCTTATAGAGTGAAATTTTTTCCGGCCCCCTTATTCTGAGTGAGAGGGGCCGGAAATTGCATCAACCTTTTGATTACGGCCAGGGGGCCGAACAAAATGAAAAATTAGTAAAAACCTCACCAAATGAAAAAAAAAGGGGGGGGGGATCCACCGTGTTTACACAAAAAAAAGAAAAAGGCAATGTGAAAACAAACACTTTGAATAAACTTCCAATTGAAAAGTTTTTCTTTTTCACGCCCCTTTTTATTCTGAAGACCATTTAATGAAACTTAAGCCCCTTTTTAAGTAAAAGGAATCTCCTGACTTTTTTGTCCTTTAGGCTTTTGAATTAAAATTTCTTGTCCCTTTAAAAAATTTGCAAAAAATAAAAAAATTAAAGGGGCTTCGAAAAAAAATTTTTTTTTTTTAAGTATAAAAATTTCATAAGTGGCAAAAAATGTTTTTAAAAAAAATGGTTTATATATTCACTTTAAACGGGGTTTTAGCATTTTTTAGAGTGTTTGCTTTTTATTTTTGTGTTGAAATTTTTGGGCAGTAAACACCAGCATCCCCCGAAAACCCGTTTTTAACTGAGTAAAGCCGAGGCATATTTTGCCACAAAAAAAGGGGAAAGCTTATTTTTTTCGAGTTAAAGCCTAGGGTAAAAAATGAAAGGGGCCCTTACGGGGAAAAATTTTTAAAAATAAAAATAAAATCCCAAAAAATTACATAGGGCCCAGAATTATGGGGTTGGCCTTGTTTTAATGCCCCCCCTTTAGGAAAGATATGGGTGTATAGGGCTAAAATTTCCCCCATAAGGCAGGTTTTAGGTGGTAAAAGGTTTTTTAAAAGGCAGGTATAGGCCCCCTAGGCAGGCTTTGGGCAGGGTAAAAGGCCCCCCTGGCAGGCAAAAGGATTAAAAAGGCCCCCCTACGGGGCTATAGGCAGATATAGGTCCTCCAGGTGGGCTATGGCGGTTTTGGGCCCCTTGGTAGGAAATAGGGCCGGGGGGTTTTAAGGAGGTATATGCCCTCTAAAAAGGCTTTTTAGGCGGGAATACACCCCAAAAATAACCCAAAACCTTTTAAAGATTTTTAAAAGGGTAATCAGGGGGCCTACAAAGCCCCCACATTTATACCCCTCAAAAAAATTTCTTTTAAGAGACCAAACAAAAACGAGGGGGAAATAGGGTAAAAACATAATTTTATTGAATACAAAGATTAAAAATAGTAATAAAAAAAAAACAGTATTTTCCATAAAAATTTCCCAAAAAAAAACAGGGGGGGAAAGCCCAAACACTAAACAAGAAAAATTTTTTTATATTTTCCCAAATAAAGTGGGAATAAATAGTAAAAAAAACAATAAAAAAATTAAATCTTTCCCCTTAGACCATTTTTAGATCCAAGTGTTTAACATAGTTTTCTTCTTTAAAAAGCCTTATAGGCTATGGGCGGGGAAAGGCAGGATAGGCCCTCTAGGTAGGTATAGGAGGTTTAGGGGGGTATGGGTAGGCTTGGGAAAGGGTATGGGGGGTTAACCTAAAAATGGGCTGTAAGGGTATGGGGCGGGGTTATGGGTTTCCTTTTGGGTTATGCTTTTGGGGGGTATAGGCAGTTTTGGCCCAAAGGTAGGCAAATATGGCGGTATAGGCCCAAATATTGGAATGGGAGGGTATGGCAGGTATAGGTTATAGGTGGTTTCTTAGGGGGCTATAGGGCAGGGTTTTTAAAAAAAAAAAAAAACCATTTTCCCCGGGCTCCCCGCTGTTTCGTTTTCCCTCCCCCGGCCCCCCTTTTCCCCTTAGCTGTCTGGCCTCCCCGCCGCTTTCCGCATCTTTTTGGCACAGGCGGGTGATGTCACCCAGGCCCCAAAAAGCAGCGTGTTTAACACAGCCTGCCGGGCCCGGAAACCCCGGGAACCGGCCGGAATTTCTAAAACCCCCGGAGTCCCTGGGGCGCGGGGAGCGCCCCCTTTTCTGCTTCGCATGGTATCTCTTTCTCCTGCTTGCGCTCCCGGAGGAGTCCCAAAAAAGGGGAAAAAAAAATTAGCTGCCGAAACGGGCCATCGAAGTCCCCGGGCACTGTCGCTTCCTGGGCCCCTTATTAATGCGCCCCTGAGGGGGAGATATAATTTAAACTTTCCCCTGTCGGCACCGGGCCATCGCAGCCCCGAGCCCCGTCATTGATTTCCGATTTAAATAAGCCGAGGGGAGATTTTTCAGCAAAAATTTTTTTGTGCTGAAAAACTGGCTTTTTCTCGAAGTAAAAAAGGGTTTTTTTTCCTTTTTAAAAATGGGTTTTGGATTTCTGATCATTTTTTAATTTTTTGGATTCCCTTTTGGGGGCAAGGGCAAGCCCTTTTTTTTTGATTGTGCCCCTTCCCGCCCATCCCAAAAATTAACGTGTTTTTTTAATCAGAACGAAGTATTTCTGGGACGTGAAACTGGGGGCGAAAATTTAAACCTAGTAAAGGTGAGAATTGTGGAGGTCCCTTTAAAAATGTAATTCATTTCCCGTTGGATACCCTTTTTTTATCCAAAATTTGTGCATTTAAAATTTTAGGGAAATCCAAAAAGTAGCAGAAATGCTTTTTTAAAAATATTTTCATATTTTTTCACTTTGACTGCCCTTTTAGCATTTTGTAGAGTGCTGGGGGTTTTAAATGTTGTTGTGTTTAAAAAATGATTTTATCTTTTATTGGATGGTTTCCCATACTGAAAAGTGTAGATTAAAAAGGTTTTGTACACAGAAAAAAAACCAAAAAGGGCGTTTCCCAATTTTTTTGGGACCAGTATTTTGTCTTTTTTTTTTTTTTTTGGAAAATGGGGGGAAAAGCTTTTGTTCTTATTTTTGGGATTAAGCCCCCCCCCTTCGCCCCCACATGTTTTTTTTAAATGCGGAAAACGGGGCAGAAATAACATGTTCTAATTTTTTTGGGTTAGCCGGCGGTGCCCAAAAAACCTTTCTGGGGGAAAAATTCGCTATTGGGGACTACTGCACGGATTTTCTATTAAAGTCTATGGGGGGAGCATTGCATATCGGTTTTCAGACGGTTTCTAAAACCTCAAACCGTCTGAAAAACCGACCAATAACCATTGCTGTGGGGACAAGCCCTAACTCAATTTAAATGTAGCTAATCTGCATGAAGGTTAGCTCACAAATCTGCTACAAATATCCACCTATTTCTGTCACGAATTGTTTCGATTTGACAGCTTTTCCTAATGAAGTCAGCTGTTCTGCGGTTTTACTAAACCCTGTTCTTCTATGAATTACAGCACTGCTTTAGGATAGTGCAGGACAAACACAACCGAGCCACTAGTTTTGAGACTACACTCGATTTGAGACACCTTGACTATAGGTCTTCCACCATTCCTTTTACTATTTTTTCTTCGTGGAATTTATTTTTGCAAGTAAATCTGAATGATAACCAAAAAAAATCTACTTTTATAGCAGCATATTTATTTTATTTTAGGTTATCCTTCTGTGGCACCAAATTAAACAAAAAAGATAATGGATACAAAACCAACAATTAATATTAATCTGTTTTGAATGGTATCTGGATACGTTACATATAAATTCAAATTCATTGTGTTATATAGCAGGTGGGATAGGTATTGAACACGTCACTAATTTTCTAAGTAAGTATATTTCTAAAGGTGCTATTGACATTAAGGGGGACATGTATAAATATCGGCGCGTCAAAGCGCCTGTTTTCACGTTTTTTTCCGTGAAAACTGCACCTGATGTATGTCGGCGCCGAAGTGCGCTCATACATTGGAGGCAAACTTCGACGCCTCTGACATACAGACCACATTGAAATTGGTCTGCCTGTCGTAGCTTTAATTCGCCTCACTTTGCCGACCCGCATTTATACATGCGTCAGTGTTTTCGAATGTGGTGTGTCCCGCCCAAGAACACCCACAGCACGCTCCTTCATGTTAGGCGCATTAGAAATTGGCGAAGCTTTCGCCTAATGCGCTTAGCACATTGGGGAGGTGTGTCCGACAGCAGAGCCGGCACAGAGTGGCACATTATACGTCAGAAAACCGGCGAAAACACTGATCAAACATGTCCCCCTAAATTCTTACTGGATGTTGGTAACAACCCATCCAATCTACACAAGACAAAGAAATTAAACCATAGATGTCCATAAATTAAGTTATGTGTAATAATAATGAGAAATTACATCTGGAAAAAGTATTGAACACATGAAATGAGAGGTGCAAAAAGCCATGGAAAGTCATGACACCAGCTAAAATCTGTCAGTAATCAGAAAACAATCCTGCCATTTAGTGAGAAATGATATCAGCTGGTTCAACTGATGTCCTATAAAAAGGTTTCTCGTTACCAATGTACCATACAAGAAACATCTCATGATGGGTATAACCAGTGAGCAGTCTCAAGACCTTCACAACATTATTGTTGCAAAACATACTGATGGCATTGATTGCAGAAGAATTTCTCAACTACTGAACACACTGTTGGGTCCATAAACCGGTCACGACTTGGTGTTTGCCTCAAGATTTCAGACGGAGTGAAAATAATTATTAGAAGAGCTGTCCAGGAACCACGGACCACCTGTGCAGAGCTAGAGATAGACCTGGAATCAGCAGGTACAATTGTTTCAAAGAAAACTATAAGTAATGCATTGAACCTCCATGGGCTGTATGCACACTCACCATGCAAGACTCCAGTACTGAAAAAAGAAGCAGGTTCAGGCGTGTTTAAAGTTTGCCCAACAACATTTAGACAAGTATGTGAAATACGGGGAGAAATATAGTCTGGTCAAATGAGATCAAAATCTTATTCTTGGATGTCATGATACACACCGTGTTTGGAGGCAAAAGGCACTGCATATCACCCTAAAAACATCATATCAACAGTGAAGTTTTGAGATGGGAACATCATAGTGTGGGGCTGTTCTTCAGCATATGACAATGTGGAACTTCATATAATTTAAATAAGGATGAATGGACAAATGTACTGAGACATTCCTGATTTAAAATCTGCAGCCATCTACCAGGATGATGAAGATGAAACGAGGGTGGACATTACAGCAAGACAATGATCCCAAGCACACACCCAAGAAAACTCTTAACTGGTTTCAGTGAAAGAAAACAAAGCTGCTAGAATGGCCCAGCCAATCACCTGACCTGAGTCCAGTAGAAAATCTATGCAAGGAACGAAGGCTCAGAGGTCATAGAAGGAGCCCACAGAACATTCAGGATTTGAAGAGTGTTTGTGTGGAAAATGGGCAAAATCTTACATGAGCAATGCATGACAATAGTTTTTCCATACAGGATGTGTCTTGAAGCTGTCATCACCAATAAACACTTTTGTACAAAGTATTAAATACATTTCCGTAAGGGCATGTCCCAATGGCAAGGGGTTTTGGATGGCTTTTCAGACTGCAGTTTTAGAAACCATCTGAAAACCTGTAAGCAATGCTCCCCCATATACTTCAATAGAAAAACAGTTCAGCAGTCACCACTGAACTGTTTTCTGCTGGGTGGTTTTTCACACCGAAAAAACATGGATCATTGTTCATTCTTATGACCGGTTTCCAGACTGAAAATTAACATTGGAGTCAATGTAAACCACACAGAAAGTGAGCGAGCGACTGACAGGGTTTACGTTTTTTTGCAAAAAAAGTGAAGAATGATCCCACCTATAGTAGGTGTGTTTTTGCAGGTCTTTTTGCACTTTTTTAACACAGGAAGGTCCTGCAAATCACTTCAGTGTGAATGAGAGTCTATAAATCCCTCTTTTTAGCCTAAACTAACCACCTTTGTATGCTGAGAACATGCACATGTGCTAAAAGTGAAAGTGAAAAAGTTAGCCTTTGTGCATCATTGTTAAATTGTGGAAATAAAAAAAATCACATAGTTTCTTGCACCAATCAGGAATACTTTTGCACTCAGTACACTTTTTCAGCTTAAAAAACAGTCCAAGAACCGCTGGGAAAACTTGGACAAAATCAGTGACAAAAACAGTCCAAAAACCGGTTGTAATGGACGGTTCCCCGAGGTAAAAACAGAGCTGTTTTTGTCCTTTGCCCTGTGAACGCACGCTTAGGCCATGTCCACACTGCACGAGTTTTCGGCCAGTTTTTCAGCCGGTTTGCGGCTTTTCAGACCGCCTGAAAAACCGGCCGAAAATGAGCACAATTGTGCTCTATGGAAAACTGTGCAGCAGTCCCCACTGCACGGGTTTTCCACCGGCGGTTTTGTCACGGCGGTTCCCGGGGGCAAAACATTAGAACATGCACCATCTTCCGTCCGGTTTCCAGACAGAAAGAGTGCTCTTTATAGGAGGGGGGAGGGCTGTTCTCCGCTATCGCGGAGAAAAGCCGCCCCCCCCGCGGGCCGTGGGGACGGCCGCAAAACCGGACAAAAAAACCGGCCGGCAAACTGGCTGGTATTTGTCCTGTGCCGTGTAAACGGCCCCTTAAGGACATGTCCCCACTGCACGGGTTTTCGGCTGGTTTTTCAGCCGGTTTGCGGTTTTTCAGACCGCCTGAAAAACCGGCCGAAAAAGAGCACAATTGTGCTCTATGGAAAACCCGTGCAGCAGTCCCCACTGCACGGGTTTTCCGCCGGCGGATTTGTCACCGGCGGACCGGCGACAAAACATGAACATGCACAATTTTCGTCGGTTTTTCCGGAGCACGAAATGTGCATCTCAATGGGAGGGGGGGGGTGTTTCTCGGTTTTTATCGCGAGAAAATCGTCCCCCGGCGGCCGGTGGGGACGGCCGCAAAACCGGACAAATGCCGGCCGGCAAACCGGCCGGTATTTGTCCACTGCCGTGTAAACGGCCCCTAAGTGTTCAATACTTTATCCTTGTGTCATTCCTCATTATTATACATAACTTAATTTATGGACATCTATGGTTTGATTTTCTTTGCCTGTGTGAATTGGATGAGTTATTACCAATCTCTAGTGTTGTCAATAGCACCATTAGAAATAGATTTACTTAGAAATTGGTGACATGTTCAATACTTATTTCACCCAATATATGTATTAAATGACAAAACAGACAATTCATATTCTTTGACTTTCTAGCTCTTAGAGGGTTTTTACACTGTCCCCATGGAGTGCATCAGTGTTTGAAATTATCCATGTCAGTCTTTGATTCAATTAAAGTAAAAGTACATTAAGAAACACTGATCCAGCTCATGTATAAGATTTACTCATTGGGATTTATTTTGTTTACTTCAAGAAAAAAAAATGGTTACAAATCAGATAAACATAGTTACTGTAGGAAAAGGAAGAATATGTGGGTTTGTGGTTACAGACCTAAAATAGCACAATGGTTTGGGAAGTGAGATTGACCTAAAGCTTCTGAAGCCAAAATTTCATAGCACAAAATGTGGTAAAGCACTGAAAAACAAAACAGTTAGAATAATATATGCCAAGCTTGAAAACTCTGTAGTTTATATATACTAGTAGTTTGGTTCCGAATGGCATCATCGTCAGAAAAAAAAAATCTGTCCCCCACAATTTGGCAAAGTCTTTCGTACGCAAAGTAGAACAAAAATAGAGGCTTGGCATTGCCATCCACATCTTACCACAAGTATATCTTATATTCACTCTTATCTTGTGCTTTATTATGGTCTGTGGTCTTCTCAACATGTCTGTGAGAATTAGTGGTTGAGATTTGTATAACAAGCCAGATAGTAGTATCTAGTAGTACAGTATGGAGCTTCTCAACAAACGAATATGGATAAGCATTGTGCTTGTATGACTTCCATCTCATGTGCATACAGTATAGCAATACATATGTTCTTGGATATTCAGAGTAAGGGTACGTTTTGTTTTGCTGGTGGGAGGTCGGGAGCGGGGTGGGGGGTGGCGAATGTTATGAAATAACTGTATTTGTTATCTGTTGTCAATAGTGTTTTGTTTGTTAGACGTTTCTACAACCAGATGTAGGGCAAAATGTATGAACGCACCTGCGCCATTTTTTTGGGGGGTGTCTAACATCCAAAAATGTCGTACCGCTGTTCTAAAGCTATATGAACAGTTGTACATCCAAACTTGCGCAGTCTGCACTAGTCACTTTGGAGTTTTGTCGCCATATCACAACATAATACCACATTCTGAGTGCCTTTATACAGGTTGTGGAACTCCCAAGAAGAATATACTATTTGGTGCATCATTCCTAAAATACGTACCTCAACTATTACAGTGGGTACGGGAAGAATTCAGACCCCTTTGCATTTTTCACTCTTTCTTTCATTGCAGCCATTTGGTACGATCCAAAAAGTTAATTTTTTTTGCTGATTAATTTACACAATGCACTCCTTTTGAAATAAAAAAAAAATGTAGATATTGTTTGCAAATTTATTAAACAAAAAAAACTGAAATATCACATTGTCTTAAGTATTCAGACCCTTTGCTCAGTATTGAGTTGAAGCACCTTTTTGAGCTAGTACAGCCAAGAGTCTCCTTGGGAATGATGCAACAAGTTTTTCACACTTGGATTTGGGGATCCTCTGCCATCCTTCCTTGCAGATCCTCTGCAGTTCCCTCAGGTTGGATGGTGAATGTTGGTGGACAACCATTTTCAAGTCTCTCCAGAGATGCTCAATTGGGTTTAGGTCAGGGCTCTGGCTGGGCCAGTCAAGAATGGGCACAGAGTTGTTCTGAAGCCACTGCTTTGCTATTTTAGCTGTGTGCTTAGGGTCATTGTCTTGTTGGAAGATGAACCTTCGGCCCAGTCTGAGTTCCAGAGCACTCTGGAAGGGTTTTCATCCAGGATATCTCTATACTCGGCTGCATTAATATTTCCTTCAATTGCAACCGGTCATCCTGTCCCTGAAGCTGAAAAACACCCCCATAGCATGATGCCGCCACCACCATGTGTCACTGTTGAGATTGTGATGGGCAGGTGATGAGCAGAGCCTGGTTTTCTCCACACATAATGCTTACAATTAACACCCAAAAATTCAATCTTCGTTTCATCAGACCAGAGAATCTTATTTCTCATAGTCTGGGAGTCCTTCATGTGTTTTTTGGCAAACTGTATGCGGGCTTTCATATGTCTTGCACCGAGGAGAGGCTTCTGTCGGCACACTCTACCATAAAGCCCCGACTGGTGGAGAGCTGCAGTAATAGTTGACTTTGTGGAACTTTCTCCCATCTCCCTACTGAATCTCTGGAGCTCAGTCAAAGTGATCTTGGGGGCTCTTCTTTACCTCTCACCAAGGCTCTTCTTTCATGATTGCTTAGTTTGGCTGGGCGGCCAGGTTGAAGAAGAGTTGTGGTTATCCCAAGCTTCTTCCATTTTAGGATTATGGAGGCCACTGTGCTCTTAGGAACCTTGAGTGCTGCAGAAATTCTTTTGCAACCTTGGTCAGATCTGTGCCTTGCCACAATTCTGTCTCTGAACTCCTTGGGCAGTTCCTTACACCTCATGATTCTCATGTGCTCTGACATGCACTGTGAGCTGTGAGGTCTTATATAGACAGTTGTGTGCTTTTCCTAATCAAGTCCAATCAGTTTAATTAGACACAGCTGGACTCCAATGAAGGAGTAGAACCATCTCAAGGAGGATCAGAAGGAAATGGACAGCATGTGAGTTAAATATGAGTGTCACAGCAAAGGGTCTGAATACCTATGACTATGTGATATTTCAGTTTTTCTTGTTTAATAAATTTGCAAAAGTATCTACATTTCTGGCTTTTTCCTTTGAAGATGGGGTGCAGAGTGTACATTAATGAGCAAAAAAATGAACTTTTTTGGATCTTACCAAATGCCTGTAATGAATACTTTCCGTACCCACTGTATAGCCCTAATAAAGAAAAGTTCATAACCACTAAAGAGAACCCCCCCCACCAGAAAATATTTATTAAATATAGAATAAATACATTAATGCTTCTCACCCCAGGTTAGTATTACAAACTACATATAATTAATGGATATGTAACATACGTGAAAAAGTAATAATACCGCCACAGAGTACAACATTTTAGAAAGTCAATACACAAGAAAACCACTAATATCCCTAAACCATACCAAAGCAGCATGAGATACAGACCAAATGTCTGATGTGTAGATGCCCCAATGCATGTTTCTCCAATGGCTTTGCCACAAGGGGGTAGAGTCAGAAGAGAAGCATTTGATGAGGTATCTCCATATCACCCATTTGATCTATATGTCATGCTGTCTTGATGTTGTTATCTTATGTGTGTTGATTTTATATACTTTAATACTATGTGGTGGTATCAATCTATTATCACATGTTACCTATCCATTAGTTATATGGCGTTTTTGACATTTACCTTGGGTGACTAGTATTGCAGCACTGCTTTATAGTTGTTTTTATTCTATTTTGTAATTTTAGATTTTTATTTTTCTAATCTTTAGTGCCTTTTCTTGATCGGTTTTACAATATTTGCTTTCTTCATACCATTATTGCAATTAGTGCTCATTGGCCCTTCTTCCTGAATGGACACCTCAACTGTTTTAGAATATCTTTTTGAGCAGTACAGAAGATTTATTAGATCCTGTATTCTGGGAGACAGCCAAGACTACAATGAGGACTGTGGCTGGTTAAGCTGATGTAATAGGCTTTGGTGGTTTTCCTCAAACCGGAGAAAAGCAGTGATTTTAAAATTGCACATCACAACTAAAGGAAATAGTAATTATCCCACTCCGGAAGGAAATATTAGTTACTTAGCATGGTGGACAGTCGTTCCATGTTTGTTTTGTTTTTAACAAATGTAACTTCTGGGTTAACCTAAGCATAACTAAAACTCTGGAATAAATAAATCCAAGTTATACCCACATACAGAGGAAACTGTTGAAACATCTTGTGCAAGAGGTTATAAAGAATTTAAATTTCAAAAAATAATCTTAGTGGTTATGTGAGAGTAAACCACTTCCAGCAACAAATCTTATAAAATAAAAAACTCCAATGCTCAACTGTTAAAACCCCTGAAGCTCCAGCACTAAGAGGATGTTCACATGGTGTTTCTTAGATACGTGATTGGATCCGTGTTTTGGATCCAAAACGTACCCAACCACGCATCTAACAATGTGCAGTGTGATTTACATTGCTTTCAATGTAAAACATGCATTGACATTCAGACGAGCGATCGCTGATGTGTGTTTACTTGAGTCTTTTGGATGCGTCTTTCAGATCCGTTCAAAAAATTAACATCTCAACCATTGATCCCTTTTACGAAGTAGACACCCTATTTAAAACTATAGGGTATGTTTCTGCTGCAGTAAAAACTCATCCAAGCAAAAATTTTAAATTAGTTATACCTTAATGTGATTAAAAAAAGAAGTAAAAAACATTAAAGTGTGGGGAAAAAAAATAAAATAAAAATATATATTTAATAAAAAATTATTGTGCATACTTTACACAAAAACAAAAAAATATATATTCGGTATCTGCACGACAATAATAAACTGTAGAATTAATCCAACAGGTTATTTAGTGTGAAATGTGAATGGTGTAAAAAAATAAATTAAAAAATTAAATAAAAATTCTGCAGTGATTTTGTATGTAACCTCAAACTATGCCCCCAAAAAGTGCAACTTCTCCCGCATAAAACAAATCCTCATATAACTGTCATTGAAAAACTAAAAAAGTTAAGACTGCTGAAACTTAGGGAGGCAAAGATGGAAAAATGTTGCTGGTCATTAAGGCCTTTTCAGGCTTGATGCTTAAGAGTTTAACAATAGGTATTGAAAATAAAGCCAAGATTACAAAATAGTACTACGTAATGATAGGGGGGTGGTCACATGGCTTATTTGCGGGTCGTACTTTGGGGCATAATTGCGCTGCAATGTGCTTGAAGTACGCCCTGCAGATAAGGTAAAATCATAGCACTGAATATGTGCTTACACGCCAGGAAAGGTAAGGCTGATTTGGGACTGGGCCGGAGTGCTTTGGGAAATACGCACTGGCTAGCACTTACTTCTAACAGCAGGCTATACGCTGTGTGAACTTACCCTTTAAGTACATTTTACAAGTTAAGGATAGTAAACTAGGCAATATGCAAAGCAAATATTATATCCAGAACAGTGAACAAAGCATATGATAGAGGAAGGAAAATGGAGCAACGGGACACAGGTCATGCCGCTTAAATATACAACTGGTTATAGTTAAGAAAAGTTTGTCGTATTATTTATTGTGGGAATCAGCAAGTCTTTCCATAAGAAGGCAATTACCAATCCGGTGGAAATGAGTATATGACAGATAATTATATGAAAGATAACTACTCTCCAAAGCGGATCAAAGTAATTAATACCAATATCAAGAGGGTCAAGGCTATGCTGATTCCTGTAATGTCTAATATCAGGGATTCCACTGATCTCCAAATGTGTTTAATCATCGGACACTGGGGCGTAACTAGAGAAGCCTAGGTCCCATAGCAAATTTTTGAATAGGCCCCTGACCATGTACAATTACAAGTATGCATTTTTAGATAAGTAGCCTCAATCACTTGATAGTTTTTCAGGATTTGAAGGATTACTAAACAATTGATATATTAGCTATAAACCTTTTTGGAAACCTGTTGCTTTAGAGAAATAGTTGTTGATTTTAGAAAGGAAGGCTGGTCTGCTGGCTCAGTCAATATTTTGTCGTCTTTGGAGGTACTGAAAGAGGGGAAAAATTGGAATATCAAACTGGGAGGTTATTTTTGGAAACAAGTTGATATCAGCCATGTACCATGAAGGAAAATATATATGGGGGTTCCAAGATCCTAGATTAGCCAAAGAAAGGTCCTTTATCTATATACGTATCCATCCATCCATCCCTTAACAGCTATATGGTAAACCCATACTTTAACCTCTTCCCGAAGTAGCCTTTTTTTTTTCGTCACGTTCATTTTTTCTTCCCTGCCTTTCAAGAGCCATAACTTTTTTTTTTCTTTTACATTTTTCCACCACAGTGACATATAAGGGCATTTATTTTGCAAGAGAATATGTACTTTCTAATGGTGTCATTCACTTCACCATAGAATAACAGAAAACATGGCAGCGAAGGATGCCTTCACA
This sequence comes from Phyllomedusa bahiana, assembly GCA_025379985.1. NCBI lineage: Eukaryota > Metazoa > Chordata > Amphibia > Anura > Hylidae > Phyllomedusa > Phyllomedusa bahiana. Next base: position 107,665 of record JAODAL010005138.1, on the reverse strand, counting down.
AGGCTTCCAGTCTCCATGACAAATGATTGGCACCCTGCGGTTTCTCATTCATTAAGACTCTGCAGCGTCTAAAGCGTTAAACACCAGGGAACGGAGTCGGCTCCATTCTCTGCTGTTACTGGCAGGTGTCGGCTACAGTTCACAGCAATCCAGTTACTTAGCCCTTACTGACACTATGATGGACTCATATGTCAAATGTTGATAATGGGTTTAAAAAGTCTAATAGGGAACACCGATTGGACGGGGTTGAGGCTTTAAGTAGAGTAGAGTGCACCAAGAACGGGGTAAAGGACTCTCTAAAAGTGGAATGCTTGGTCAGTTAGTACTGCTAAACTGCAGAATCGATAATCTGTTAAGGCTATACCTCCTTTCATGGAGCAGAAGAGCATTTCCTTTTTTTCCCAGCTCTGTGGCCATTCCAAATGAAATTTCTTAAGAGAATCTGGAGTCTATGTATGTTTGCTACTGGGATGAGATATGGAATACATCTACAAACATATATAAATTTAGGGAAGAGCGCATCTTGAGAATATTAATTCTGGCAAGCCATGATAAGAACTGAAGTGTCTTGTTTCCAATTCCAATGAAGAAAGTAAAGAATTAAAATTTGCTTTGATGGTTTTGTCAGGAAAAAGGTAAAGCTTTATGCGGAGAGAGTATATTTCTTTCCTTGCCCAATTAAATCCAAATTTTCTATCAACACTTTCTGGTTGTATCTATTTGTTAAAGGCATCAAGGAGAATTTGGATTTACTTAAATTATAACAGGAAAAGTGCAAGGCACCTGTTTGTATGGAATATGTGTTCTTTCCACTGTAACATGCCTATACATCCTTTTCATTCCCCACCGATCATGCACAGGTATAGTGCTAGGCACCTGTCTCTATGGAATAGGTGTTTATACCACTATAAACTATTCATGTATCCTATTCATTCAATCTCAGCTCTTTTTTTCTTACTGATAATGTTCATTCTTTTTCTTCATGCTTTTTAGTATGACCCTTTTTGAGTTGAATTGAAACGTTTGTTCAGTTTTGATGTATTGACAAAACACTGGTGGCAGAAAAACTTTGTTAAGGCTGGGCTTACACTGCATTTTGTGTAAAGCCTCTATTGTGGATATACCTGGAAAAAGTATCCCTAGGGATCCTGTGATCAATCCATTAGGAACAATATGGCAAATGTAGTCATGTTTTCACTGTTAGCTCTGTTTTTTGAATGTGTATATACTTTCTTTGTCAGTCAAGAAAGCCCAGTCGATTATATCAATTTATCCAGCACAAAAAGCGTGTGGGAAAACAAAGCAAGCATACTCTAAAAGTAACTAAGTTCCACCCATTGTTCCCTATAGATCTATCGTGGGATCAGTCAGGAGACCTTTTTCATACAACCAGTTACCTGTAATGAAGGTTCCAAACCAGATTGAAACACAGAGTGAATGTGTGTGTGTGTGTGTGTATGTATGTATGTGTGTATATATATATGTGTGTATATATGTGTGTGTGTATATTTCTATATATATATATATATATATATATATATATATATATATATATATATATATATACAGGCAGTCCCCTACTTACATCGTTCCGACTTACATACGTCCCCTAGTTACAAACGGAGACTTATGGGGCGTGGCTGACATTCAACACTGAGTCACACCCCATGATAACCAAGTGCCAGCATGCCACAGCTACACATGAGATACAGAACATTAGGTGAAATCTTCTAAAAAAGGGCACAGACAGCAAAACAAATGTAAAAACTGTTCCCTGCACTATCCCAAACTAAAAAAAAAGGAATTGCATTTAATAAATATATCCGTTCCAACTTACATACAATTTCAACTTAAGAACAAACTTACAGTCCCTATCCCGTATGTAACCCGGGGACTGCCTATATATATATATTGATATTAAATATATATTATATATATTATATAATATATATATATATATATATATTATACTAAATATTTATTATTATTTATTTATTATATATATATCTCCTCAATTGAAAATAATATTCATAACTGTATTCCAACATGTCCAGAAGCGACGTTTCGGCTACAAGATATATATATATATGTGTGTGTGTATATATAATATATTTTATAACTTATGCCTATCAATCAATCCGAAGGTAGCGCCCTAAAGCTTAGAGGAATGTACAATTCCATAAACAACATAAAGCTTTAAATTTAAACACATATATGGTTTGCTCCAGGCCTCAACACTATAGTCAGTTCGTTGCCTTGCTCTTTGTGAGTGTATCATGTCTCAATCCCACATTAGCATGCCCGCTGCAATACCCATTTGCTATTTTTATTGCTCCCATTAATTTGCATCAGGGATAGAAAAAGAGAAATATATGGTGCAGGATGTCTTGTAGTTTTAATAGAACAACAATGGCAAGTATGTAACAATCCTTAAGTGGTATATTACCACGAGTTCCAGTGTGAACTCAACCTTATGCACACAGTAAAATAATACATATTTTTTGTTCATCCTTTTTTTTGTCTGAACTTACCATGAATATCCTCTTTGTGTTTTCTTACAAATCATTAAAGGTGCTTTTTTATCTGCCATTAGGTTATCTGTGTGTGCATATTAACCGCTATCCTTGGGTGTATTTTTGGACTTAAGCCAAGCTGTTCTAGAGACGGTAGGTATACTGTATGGTATGCTTAGAGACAAAACAATGCTAACTTCACTATTACCTGAAAATGTATATCCTTATAGTCAAATTCAACCATTTTTTTTTTTTTAAGAAACTGAAATGAATGTGGGAGATTTATTAATGCAGTCTCCCTCTTAGTGCAATATGTGCCAAGCTTATAGCTTAGGCTAAAACTTCCCAAGGCTGACCTGGCATTTTTCACCTTCAACTTAGAAAAAATATTAATTTAAATAATGCTTTTGAGTCAAAGTTGTCAGAAATAATGGCGCAGAGACAGTGTCGGACTGGGGGGTCTGGGGCCCGAAGGGGAGTTGATCTCGGGGGCCCACCCTACTGTAAATGAAAATGTTACTGGCCTCTCGGACATAAACGCGCCCATTTTACCACATAATACAGTGTGCAAAACAAACATAGTAACACAAAAAACCAAGGGAAAGTCACAGTTCTCCCGTATCTCATCCCCATCTGCCCGTCTACTAACACATCTTTAGACAACATGGCTAGTGCTCCATCCATTTTCCCCTCCACCCACATACAATATCCCCCTCCCCACATACATATCCCCCTCCAACCACATACAATATCCCCTCCACCCACATACAATATCCCCCTCACACCACATACAATTTATCCCCTCCATGTTTCCCTTGGTCACGCACCTCACCACCTTCTAAAATAAACACCAGCAAAAAAGAAAGTGTAACTCCTATCACAGGGTCAGGTGTTCCCTCACTCTTACAATCAGGGACACATGTACACCGCCATATAGAGACCACATAGTGGTCAGACCAGCTCAGGTCACATCACATGTCTTATTTGATGAGTGCTTTTTTATCTGATTTCTTTTCTTATTCCCTTTTCTTCTGCATCCGTTCCACACCGTCATGGTGACTTGTCCCGGCCACAACTCATCCCTGCAGAAATTACCCACAAAAATCTTAGAATCCTCACTTTTCCAGCATCTCTTTACCTATTCCTACCTCTGTACAAACTACCCAGGGGTGGGAGAGCAGGTACAAGCCATAACTTAGAGGCCTAGTATCCTATTATCCAGGGGTGGGTAGGTAAATAGCCCCCAGGTAGATAAGCAGGCCCCAGTTAGGAAAGTAGATAGGTTACAGTTAGGTTGGTGGACTCCAGTTAGGTAGGCTGTAGGTAGGTGTTGGTGAGTCCCCTTTATATAGGCTGCAAGCAGTTAGGGACCCCCTTGAGGTAGTATACAGGTAGTTAGGGCCTCCTTTAGGTACTATACAGGCAGTTAAGGCCTCCTTTAGGTACTATACAGGCAGTTAGGGGTCTCTTTTAGGTAGTATACAGGCAGTTAGGGCCCCTTTAGGTAGTATACAGGTAGTTAGGGGCCTCCTTTAGCTAGTGTGCAGGAAGTCAGGCCCCCCCCCTTTAGCTACGTAGAGGTTAGTCAGGGCCCCTTTGTATTTAGGTAGTCGGGCCCCCACTTGGTAGTCAGAGCCCTCCTTTCATTAGCCAGGGCCCCTTTGTAGTATGGGCCCCCTTTATTAGCCAGGGGCCCCCTTTGTAGTCAAGGCCCCCCTTTCATTAGCCCAGGGCCCCCTTTGGTAAGTCAGGGCCCCTTTCATTAGCCAGGGCCCCCTATGTAGTCATGGCCCCCCTTTCATTAGCCAGGGTCCCTTTGTAGGTCAGGGCCCCCCTATGTAGCCAGGGCCCCCCCTTTCATTAGCCAGGGACCCCGTTGTAGTCAGGGCCCCCGTTAATTAGCCAGGGCCCCCTTTGTTAGTCTGGGCCCCCTTCATTAGCCAGGGCCCCCTTTGTAGTCAGGGCCCTCCTTTCATTAGCCAGGGCCCCCTTTGTAGTCAGGGCCCACCTTACATTAGCCAGGGCCCCCTTTGAAGTCAGGGCCCCCTTTCATTAGCCAGGGACCCTTTGTAGTCAGGGCCCCCCTTTCATTAGCCAGGGTACCCTTTGTAGTCAGGGCCCCCCTCTGTAGCCAGGACCCCCTCTGTAGTCAGTGACCCCCCTCTGTAGTCAGTGACCCCCCTCTGTAGCCAGGGACCCCCTTTGTAGCCAGGGACCCCCTTTGTAGTCAGGACCCCCACTGTAGCCAGGGACCCCCCTTTGTAGCCAGCCCCCCCCCCCCTCTGTAGCCAGGGAACCCCTCTGTAGTCAGGATTCCCCTCTGTAGCCAGGGCCCCTCTAGGCAGATTAAAAAAAACAAACAACAAACAGCCACTTACCTGGCTCCGGCTCCCGGCCGCTCCGACCTCCACGCCGGCTCCCGCCGCCCTGCATAGGCGGCGCGGTGAAGTGATGTCACCGTGCGCCTACGTCAGCAGTAGGAGCCGGCGCCCGGCAGGCTGAAGGCCTAACACCTTACACCTGCCAGGGAGATCAGCGGAGCGCAGCACTAGTGGCGCTCGGCTCCGCTGACACCGCGCAGTCCCGGGAGTCGGGGATATCAGTCCCCGGCTACAGGGCTCAGTCTCTGGGCGATCGGGACGCAGGGTCCGGACCGGATGCGCGGATGGGCCCCGGGGAGCGGCGGCACTGCCTCCGGGGCCCACAGCGGCTCGGGGGGGCCCATCGGGGGATTCATCGATCCCCCCGGCGGCCCAGTCCGAGCCTGCACAGAGACTTCATAAACATAACATTTGTAATGAGCATCAAATTTAAATGGAGTTGCTTATAATCTGTGCTTATAAATTGTGACCCAATAAAAATAAAGTACAGTATCTATCTAGTGTCACGTTCTAACTCAGTAGAATGCCGGGTGTTGGTGGATCCTCTATGATCACCATGTATATATGGAGACCACGCCAGGGAGAAGTGTCTAAAGGGCCTCTGGTCTTCATAGGAGCTCGCCGGAAGGACTTCGTTGTGAAGAACCCCCATTTGCTGTGGGGAACCCCCAGGTCACTACCCCTGATGTGGCTACCCACGATGACAACCAATATGAAGGACAAGGGACACTGGGTACTGGCAGATGTGACTGGACCCAGCAGGTGTAACCATAGATGGCTAGCAGATCCCAGGCAGGTAACTGGCAGATGGATAACAGTATAGCAGACTGGTGCAACAGCAGGAAGAGCAGTAACGCACAGGTAATGCAGGATACTGAAATAGCAGCAGCTACACAGCAGACAGGGGTCAAGCGCTATGAAGGGCATCAACGAACTGACACCGAGTTCCTTTTAGTAGGGCAGGTCATTGGCAGGTAATTGGGACACTGTCCCTTTAAATTCTCGTGCACTGCCGCGAGGGCATGCACAGGATGCCAGGGAGCAGGGGCGAGGACAGGTGAGCTGTAACCGTCGGCAGTCGCTTCCGCCACAGCAGCAGGGACAGTAGCCTGTGCAGCCAAGTATATTGCAAAGGACCAGACAGCAGGTACACTGCATGCCACGACATCCCCAGAGGGCGCTGTAGCGCAGGGACCTGGGCACGTCCGCAGCCCGAGACAGGGGGTATGGCGTGCACTCGTGACATCTAGACTGTAAACCCCAGATTCTGTACTGCACTGTGGAATATGTTGGCACTGTATAAATGAGTAAATAAAATAACAATTACCAAGTACCTTTTTGGGGCTCATATCCTTACTTGTATTTTAACTATAGTGAACAGCTGCAAAAACCGCTGCTTTGAGCGTAAATTTGGGAGCTGCCGCTGCGATGCTGCCTGTATTGAACTTGGAAACTGCTGCTTGGACTATGAAGATGTATGTGTACAACCAGGTAAGAATGAAGAACAGGTCTAAGACTTTCTTTGTTGCCAATAGCAACCAATCAGAGCTCCCTTTTCATTTTCAGAGCACTATATGAAATGAAAGGGGTGCTCTGATTGGTCGCTATGGGTAACAAAGAAAGTCTTAGACCTAGACAGTTTTCATACATGAGGCCATAAAATGGCTATTCTCAGTTGTATATTGGATTTTCTAATGCTTTAAAATACCGATTGATAGAAATATGTTACAATGCACAGTAGCAAGTGCTTGGAATGCTAGTGCATTGGATTTTAGCCAAGATATGAGTTTTGGATTGGGAATAGTTGCTGTTTTGCTATGTAATGTCTGCCAAAAGTACATAGTTTTCATTTTACACAGTAAACTCCCTAAATTGCTTCTTCCTGTAAATATTTAGCACCTTACTCTGAACAGATGCAATGAGCTGCTCCAGTCTCATAAGATTATAAACCAAAATGTCAGGATTAACAGAGAGGTGTTCTTCCAGAATGCATGCCTGCCTTGCATTAAATAAATGTCTAAGGATTGGCCTTTTGTATGTGCAGTGGGGATTATTGCTTGTTAGCTGTGGTGAGTGGGTTCCCCCTTTTAAACAGATTTATTTCCTTTACAAAAGTGGCACAAATGCTTGATGTTCCAAACATACAGAGTCACAACAAGTTTGATAGTTGCAGGTTACATTTGCTGGTTCAAAACACTTGAGAGTTCGAGAACCTAACATTGAGTCCAATTCACAATAGAGTGTAGAGACTGTGCAGTGTTCTACTGGTTCATGGAGAGTTCACACGGCTTTCTGCAGGGACGTATTTCAGCCGTATTGCGCGCTGTACTGCGCTGCAGTACGGCTGGAATCCTTCCCAGTCATTACAGTAATCCACAGTTCTCAAAAAGAACTGTGGATTCCGTCTCTCCTACCCGTTCGGCGAATGCACCGAGCGGGGAGAAAGTGACAGGTCTTTTACTAGCAGCTTATACGCGTCGTAAATGATAGCTATGGGCCGGTGCTTAGTATGTTCACACAACGTAATTGTGGCACGCATTTTGCGTCATATTTGTGCTCTAATACAAGCGAGATGCGTGCTGCAATTACGGTAATCCATAGTTCTCATAGAGAACTATGGATTACGCCTTCTCTCCCCGTGTGCAGGGCCACCGATAGGGCACTACAACCGGTACTGCTCTACCGTGCCCGGCCGGTCAGTGAAGCCAGGGGGGGCCCGCCGGCGGCGGGCTCCACCCCCTTGCTTCACAGAGGCGATCTCTTAATTGTATGCACGTCCGTGCGACGCGCATACAATTAAGATGAACGGCGGAGCAGGGAGAGCTGTGCGCTCCCTGCCGTACATCGCTCTGCAGGCGGCGCGGCGGAAGTGACGTCACCACGCCGCCTGCCGAGCTTCCTAGTCTCGGCCCCCAGCCTAAGGCAGCAGGCTTGGGGCCGGGAGGAGACGGAGACGCCAGTGGAGCTTGGCCAGGTAAGTAATTAGCTACAGGGGGCCCTAATAACTAGGAGGGGAAGGGCTATGCCTACAGGGGGCCCTAATAACTAGGGGGAGGGACTATGCCTACAGGGGGCCCTAATAACTAGGGGGGGACTATGCCTACAGGGGGCCCTAATAACTAGGGGGGGGGGACTATGCCTACAGGGGGCCCTAATAACTAGGGGGGGGTACTATGCCTACAGGGGGCCCTAATAACTAGGGGGGGAACTATGCCTACAGGGAGCCCTAATAACTAGGGGGGGGGACTATGCCTACAGGGAGCCCTAATAACTAGGGGGGGAACTATGCCTACAGGGAGCCCTAATAACTAGGGGGGGAACTATGCCTACAGGGGGCCCTAATAACTAGGGGGGGGAACTATGCCTACAGGGGGCCCTAATAACTAGGGGGGGGACTATGCCTACAAGGAGCCCTAATAACTAGGGGGGGGACTATGCCTACAAGGGGCCCTAAAACTGGGGGGTAACTATGCCTACAGGGGGCCCTAATAACTGGGGAGGGGACTATGTCTACAGATGTCCCTAATAACTAGGGGGGGACTATGCCTATAGGAGGCCCTAATAACTGGTGGGGGGAACTATGCCTACAGGGGGCCCCAAAGACTGGGGGGAACTATGCCTACAAGGGGGCCCTAATCTATGGGGGGGGACTATTCTGCCTACAGGGGGGCCCTAAAGACTGGGGGGACTATTTGCCTACAGGGGGCCCTAGTCTACAGGGGGTACTATTCTGCCTACAAGGGGGCCCTAATCTACAGGGGGGGGACTATTCTGCCTACAGGGGGGCCCTAATCTACAGAAGGCCCTATTCTACCTACAGGGGTGGCCTAAGCTACAGGGGGCCCCCATTGTACCTACATGGGAACCCTAAGGTACTACCTGGGGGCCCGAAGCTGCCTACATCTCCCCAAGCTTCCTAGCTACGGCCCGGTGGCTACCTAGCTACCGCCCGGGGGCCCCTTTGTACCTACATACCGACTGGGGAAATTCAACGACTCAACAGACAAGACGTCACCTGTGAGGCCCTAAATGTAAGTAAACTATTTGCAAAGCGCCTGTGTACCTAGTATCTACCACTATAGGATCACTGTATGGAGGAAATATTGGTCTTGGTTTAATGGTTTATATTCAGTAACAGTATGGCGGTATTATTCAGTATTGTTATGTTGGAGATATGTGGTGATGATGTGCCGATATTATTAGGTACTTGTATATTGTTGTTGTTTTGTGATGTTGGTCTTGGTATACTGGTTTAGTCAATAACATTATGGTGGGACTAGTCAGTATATGGTAGCGATAGGTGGCGGTATTATTTAGAATTTGTATATTGTTGCTTGGCAATATTGATCTGGGTATACTGGCTTTGCCAGTAACATTATAATGGTGACATGTGGAAGTATTTGCTGGACCTTGTATAACCCAGCAAGAACTAAATCCAAAAACACATGGCAGAATTGCATTTTCTTTTCTTGTGATCCCAAAAACAATTTATTTTTCTGGGGTGGCGATGATTTTGGGACGGGGGATGGGTGGGTCTCTGTCGGGGAGGCCGGGGATGTGGAGGAAGGGGGTTTGGTCGGCCTGGGGGGGGGGGGCAGACGCTCCAGCTGTATGCGGCCCCAAATTTTCTGATGGCGGCCCTGCCCGGGTGTACAGTACGATCGTATTGTACGCGTGGGGAGATAAGTGACGTCAATTATTCACGGCGCTTTTGCGCCGAGAGTAATGACAGTCTATGGGGCCGGCGGGTTGCCGCCCCCCCATGTGTTGTGGGAGTATACGCTGATCAGCGCGACTCCCACACACCCGGCATAATTGCAGGGCGTACTGTACGCCCCGCAATTATGCAGTGTGAACCTAGCAATAGATTGCATCCAATGTGGCCACCAACTTTTACCCATCCTAAATTGCCACTGTGGACTTCTTTCGTTATTGCTCCACTGGTATCTGAGGGACAACACCTTACATTAAAGCACAATATTTCTTACAAAATTAAGTCTGTAAAAATGTTGATCTGGTATCAGATCTCATGTGTATTTATAATATTGACTCATTAGAGGGCCCACTGTATTACACCTTCTCTTATTTTCATGGCTTTTAGCTGCTAGAAGAAATGATTATCTCTCATTAGGAATGCCAATGATGGCTCACTACATGGAATATTATTTCATTGGGAGCTCCCTAAGACCTCATTCAAGCTGGGTTCACCCTACGTTAATGGCTAAATTTGAGGTATCCGTTGGGGAACAATGAACAAAGGAACCCTGTCGGACACAATAATGTACCTGCGATGGCTCCATAGAGATTAATTGAGCAAACACATCCCCACCTAAGGTACGCTTGCTCTATTTCCTGGCGGTATACGCTTTTCCGGGAGGTCTCAATAGCATAGTCTATCACACTATTGAGTCAAGCAGGAAAAGTGCAAATAGAGCTATGATTGTTCTGTTAATCTCTATGGAGCCATTGTGGGTTTGTGGTGATATCCACTAGTTTACTTTTCATTATGGTACCACGACGTTTGCCTTGATTGTGGCCACTAGTGTAGTGTGAACCAAGCCTAATAAACGGTGGCTTATTATCCAATACCCTCAATGATATTAATGGATTAGTTTGTGTCTTAGTGCAGTATAATAAGATGGTTTAGCGAAATCATGAATAGATGGTAAAACAATTGTAAGTCAAATCCAGATATTCCAATGTCTATGAGCTAGAATTCCCAATACAGTTTATCTCTGTCCTTTTGTACACAGCTCGCCTCTGGACGTGTGACAAGTTAAGATGTGGAGAGAAAAGACTTTCTGTCAGTCTGTGCTCCTGTTCTGATGACTGCAAGGACGCAAATGACTGCTGTGTTAATTATGATTCTGTTTGCAGAGGTGAGTTTATCTAGTTGTAAAGTCTCCATGTTACCATAGTAATGATTTTTCTATGTAAAATTGCATAATAAGTCTTCACCCTCCACCCACCTCACTTATCTGGCCCTTCTCACATTTGGAGAGAAAAATAATACACTGAGGGAATTTGTTTATGGTGCGACACCCATGTTCTGGTAAAAAAAAAAAAGAAGCAGCCCTTATTTTACACAAAGAATTGTGACTCTTTTTTAAAGTTTTGAGCCACTCTGTTCACTGTTTAAAAAATGGCCATGGCTTAACATCTCAGTAGATTTATGATTTTATACACCAAAAATTGTCATAAATTGTAGTGTAAATCTATGCCATCCTGTAGATTGTGGCCCATGGACAATGACAGATTTGCACTTCCTAAGGAATTTGTCGCATGTTATACAAATAAGCTTATTGAAGGCCAGGTTCACATCTGCATCAGAGGTTCCATTTGTAACCTCCATCGTAGAGGTTGAACTGGGTTCATTTCAAGGTGGAGAACAACGGCTTCCAAATGGACCTCATTGACTACAGCAGACCTAAGTGAATCTCCCCATTAATCTTTAAATATTGACTTAGACCATAGTTCCCACATGTTATTAAACAGATAAATTGCCAATAATGATGATTTTAGTATCATGTATTTTTTGCTATTCAATGTTTCAAGGACAACATTTGATAAACTTAATACATTGCAATTGGCCTATTGTACAGGTAGGGAGTAAGATTATGAAAGGTAGAATGTATCTGAGGTGCTCAATATACATAAAGTACTTTCAAGAGAAAAGAAAAATAGAGATAAAATTAAAACTGTTTATTACCTTCGGTAGGACATCTCCTGGTGTATTAAACCAACACTGGCCCTATTTTAGGCAACTGGCATGTTAAGAAACCACATAGGAGTCAAATGTAATCAATGGGTAATTTAAAAATTTGAATCTGCAGAAATGTCAGGTTGGGGAAAGATTTTGAAAATGTTTTGAGCGATTTTAACTGAAATTGATTACTAAAACTTCAGAAATCATGTTTTAAATATATACATAAGAAATATATATATTTTATATTTTCCAGATTAAAAATGTGGTGTTTAGTCTATTCTTTAAAATACATTTCACAGCAGACCTTGCACAAATCTGTATAACCCTGTTTTTGGCAGTACAGACTCAGCTTGTAATGTAATAAGTGTTTGACATGACCATTTGGAAAATGACCTGTAATTTTTATATTTCATATGGAAAGTTATACCAACACTCAGAACACATATCGGATAAAGGTACAACCTACATACACAATGGGGTCACATACAAGCATATATAAATATTTTGTCCCAGACCATTAAAGAAAATAGGTACAAGGTTTTTTTCTTGTGTTAAATGAGGAACAAACTAATGGCCAGATACAACTGGAAGCGGTGTGAGGGTATGTTCACATGGCGTAATTGTGCTTCAATACGGCAGAAATGCGCCTGCAATTACATTAAAGGGGTTTTGCCACAAAGTAAAATTGAGGTGGGAAGCTTGCAAATGAAATAACAAACATTTTCACCATTCATTATTATTAAAAATTCTGCACGGTTTTTGTTTTAGCTGCTTCTTCATTGATCCATTGTTTACAGCTCATCTCCAGGGGATATAACCAGGGCTGAGAGCTCCCTGTCCGAGTCAGACATGTGCAGACATAACTTTTCCTCTCAGACAGCTACTGAGTGTTCAAACCCCAGGTTCTGTCACTCTACTCCCGTCCTCTGTATTCCTTAGCAATTAGTCAAACAGTGCAGATAAAAAAAAGAAACCTCAATGAGGTATGTGCATTGATCAAGAGAAAAAAACAATACAGGTTTGGTTCTTGCAGGGATTTGAACCTAGGACCCTTGTGCCTGGAGGCAAAAACTTTACCTCTCAGCTACTCACAATGCTATACATAAACAGACCTTTCTTTCACTAGAGAGAGGAAAGGCCTGGTGATGTCAGCCTGCTGGGTCATATGATATGCAATTCAAACAAATCACACACGCCCCCTTCTGAGCACACAGAGCTGAAGAGCTGGATACAGGAGGTAGGAAATGAGATCGTGGCAAAACCCCTTTTAGTCATAGCTCTCATTGAGAGCTATGGATTACATCTGGGGATGATAGAAGTCAGTGGGGCCACCCCCACACACTTTAGAATCGATCATGTGTACTTCTAAAACACCCGGCGTATTGCGGTGTGCACAGTGCACGGCAGTATGCCGTGTGAGCAAAGACTGAAATTCAGATTCACCAAAAATTATTATGATCTTATGAAAAATTTACAACTCTAAATAAATAAAATATTTTACTGGAATGCAGTATAATAAAAATACTAATATTTTGTAAAATTAACTCCCTTATGCTGTGTTTGAGACAAATCCTGTTACCAGTCCATATAAATTGGGCCATTATTATTTTAATAAAAGTAATTCTGGGCATACATAGTAATTTCTGTTTACACCATGTTCTGCATTTCAGCTTATGTACTGTAGATCAAAAGAGGGATTAGATTAAACCTTTCATAAACTGGACTAGATGTAATCAATACTTCAAGATATTTCATCTGAGTTTGAAATGGGGTGGATAGTATATCAGATTATTTAAAAACCCATAGAGAATATAATGATTTGTTCCAATTTACTGTATTATTGTTCCCGCATATTTCTGTAAAATTTCCAATGTATTATTAATATTTGGCGGCCAAAATATCTGTTCAAGTTTATTGGCATGTTATGTGCACAAAATTATTTTGTTTATTTAAAAAGAGGTACCATTTGCATGTAGATAAAAATCTGTAGAGTTTTTATAATTTTTTTTAATACACTGATACATAATTTTCCTATAACATTATTTGGCCCATTGCCCTTTTCTTAAAAATTCAATTAGAAATTGGTGTATCGTAGCATTTTCAAATTATACATTTTTTAGAAAAATTAAATTGAAGACACAAAGAAAAATTGCATTATTTTTTAATAGCAAAGGACATGTCTTCCTTCGATGTAACCTAAATGGCCACTGCAAGCTTAGGGAGTGAAGTCGACTGAAGAACCGTCTGAAAATTCAGACCAAAAACAGTGCACAAATCATTGACCGAAAACAGACTAAAAACCATCAGTTTTTGTACCAAATCAGTCCAAAATATTTGTCATATGAATGTTTTTTAGTTGAAAATCATACAGTATTAAATCCTTTGCCCTGTGGATGCAGCCTTATGATGCTTTACCCCAGTGCCATAAACGCATAAATCAACAGCACGATAGTTTTTTTGCAGGAGATTTGTAAACTGTTCATGGAGAGCTTTTGTTAGGAGTTTCCCAAAAATACCTAGAGGGTTGGCAAGTATACAGACCCTCAAGGCCATAAAATTATGATGGATATTAGTTCAGTGTGATGATTGGAACTTCCATCTATTGTATGAGATAGGCCCTATAATAATTGAAGAGCTGGCTGCCCGTGCATGATCAGTCTTCATTGACATAATTCAGAGGTTTCAGGTACTAACTAACTAACCGAAAACACTTTCCTGGATTTCAATAGAAATCTATACTGTAGCTTGCAGTTTGGGGTACAGCAGTCTAAAAAGAACAAGCATGGCACTGAATGGAAATAGACAGTTCTTCAAGGCAGTCCATAGGCTATATATTAAGAACATATGGAGAGTAAACCATGTAAACTAATGTTTCTCATCTGGCTTTATTATTTTATGATTTTCATAGTTCTTATGCAATGTGACAACTAAAAATGTACTACGTTTTCGCAATAAATAGATCATTCCACACTTCACTGTTAAATGCTTTTAATCTTCAGAAGATTAAAAACACATTGCACAAAAATTCTTCTTACGTGTTTAAGCTAAATTGTAGCACTTAATCGTAGCACATACTGTAGTATTTATTTTTCTGTTTTGTCCTAGCATTTTTGTTTTCATCCTACCATCCTACTTTAGGCTATGTCTACACTGCATAGTAATATGCTCGTATTTTCGGTGTCTTTAGGAATTTAAAAGCGCCGAAAATACGATCATTCAGGTAGCCCCAAAGACTACAATAGAAAAAATGACATGTAGTCTCCCCAGGTCGTTTTTTCTCTGCTCATCTTCTGGTGCTGGCGTATTATACAACATGTACACGCTTTTAATTTTTTTGGGCGTCTTTCCATACAGTTGTATGGACGATGCAAAAAAAACCCAAGAACTACGGTTTCAACATACAACTTGACAAAAACAGAAGTCCTGCATGGAAAAAAACGGTCGATTTCGGCCGTTTTTGTCCAATGCAGTGTAGATCTAGCCTCACACTCTTTTACGCTATTGATCTTAATGAAAATCTCAAAAACTAATGGGAAAAAAAAAGTTGAAAGTAGGTAAAGGTTTAAAAAACGGATTTTAGTGCCAAAATCTGCAAAAAAACAAAAAAATAAAAAAAATTTTAGAGGCAAAAGTGAGAACTTTATTAGCAGCAAAATCCGTTAAAGATGGATGTTAGGGCCAAAATCTGTAAAAAATAAAAAAATAAATAAATTGGATTTTAGTGGCAAAAGAGAGAGAACTTTATTACGTATGAGGACACATCGGACACTTGTATGCAGAATTGATAAAGCATAACCTGTGTTAACACCCACTATAGGTGAGACTTTAAACTTCTGGGGTGGGTTTTTATTCCAAAAAACATGGCAAAAAATAGTAAATTATCTTCCCTGTTCTGGTGTTTTTCATGTTACAAAAATAAAACGAGCAGAAGAAAAGACGTTCTGTGTAGACAACAGGACTTTTTTACTATACATGTCTATGGGACAACGAGAAACGCTGAAAAAACAGCCTGTTTTCTGTGCAGTGGGGACATAGCCTAACTATACACCTTTTTTTAAGTTGTCTTACTTTATACCACTAACCGCCAAAATTTTGTTGCATTTTCTGGAGTATAGCGTTGCACACTAAGCCATGCCCCCTCTTCCTGAGATCATGCTTATTTTATCTATGCCATGCCCCTATTTTTGGGTTTAGTGCAGAAGTGTCTAGATACTGTCTAAAATGCATTGTAAATGTGTTAGGCATGTACAACACTATTTTTGCTGCAAATTGTCCACGAGTTCTGGCACAACTCCCTTGATAGATAAATCCCAGTGTGTTGATCCAGGGTTTTATCTGATTGCTATATTTGGAAATAATTTTATTTCTTTTGTATGGGGCATTCAGTATTTGCCTCACAACGATTATTTTGCCTTCCTCTGAGTCAACACTGCAGGGTTATAGGTTAGACTTGATGGACCTGTGTCTTTTTCCAACCATATCTACTATGTTATGACATTTAGTTACATAGTATTGCACTGTATTATATTGTATCCAATATATTGTGGCTGAAAAGTGTCCTTTCGCAGGGGTAGTAAGAAGGGACTATATTGTCATTTCCCAGAGATGGTAGAAGAGAGATCCGACCATGATTAACTGTAGCACTGAAGATGAAGCAAAAGTGGACTTCTGAATACTAGAAACACACCAAATTACTTAAAAACCGCATCATGCTCTGTCATACAGGCCTATGGGAGGCTAAAAGTGTGTCTTTTTAGGGCTTGTTCACACGACGTTTTGGATCCGTTTTACGGATCCGTTTTTAACCTGCAAAAACTGGATGCAAACTGCATCCAAAAAGCGGATCCAGAAAACGCAACAGCTGATCCTTTTTTGGATGCGTATTGGATGCGTTTTGCGTGCGTTTTACGGATCCGTTTTTTGGATCCGTTTTTTCCAATATAATATAACCTATCAATGATCAAGAAAAAACTTTTTTTACCTAGTGTCAATCAACTGTACATACACCTATGATTTTAGAACCCGCCCTTTTTTTTTTTAAATCAACCAATAGTTTTCAACCCCCCCCATGTAAATTAATTAATAACAATCATTTATAAACTAAATAATTTATAAACTAAATATTTCTAAACTAAATATATATTTAATATACATATATATATATATATATATATACATTTATATAAATATACATTTATATACTATTATATGCATTTATATTATATACATTTATATTATATATATAAATTCTATACAAAAGTGTATTTATATATATATATAAATAAACTATTATATGCATTTATATATATAATTATACATTTATATACATTTATATAATTATATACATTTATATACATTTATAAACTAAATATAACCCAAACATAATATTCAAATTTTATATTTAATTTAAATCCAATGCGTTTTACGGATGCGTTTTTGGCATCGAAAGTGGATCCAAAATGCACCCAAATGTATGCTGCGCTTTTGGATCCGCGGCCGTGGGGACGGGCGCAAAACAGGACAAATACCTACCGGCAAACCGGCCAGTATTTGTCCTGTGCCGTGTAAACGCGCCCTTAGGGTGCGTTCACACGGCAATGGACAAAAACAGCTCTGTTTTTGCCGCACATTTAAAGCTGTTTTTGGACTGTTTTTGGACTGTCTGGGCGCATCCCCACGGCAGTGGACAAATACCGGCCGGTTTGCCGGCCGGTATTTGTCCTGTTTTGCGGCTGTCCCCACGGCCGCGGGGGGGACAGCTTTTCTCCCCGATGAGCGGAGAATAGCCCTCCCTCCTCCCATAGACATGCACATATTCCATCCGAAAACCGGACGGAAGATGGTGCAAGTTCTATGTTTTGCCGCCGGACCGCCGGCGACAAAACCGCCGGGCGGAAAACCCGTGCAGTGGGGACTGCTGCACGGGTTTTCCATAGAGCACAATTGTGCTCATTTTCGGCCGGTTTTTCAGGCGGTCTAAAAAACCGCAAACTGGCTGAAAAACCGGCCGAAAACCCGTGCCGTGGGGACATGGCCTTTTTGTCACAAAACCGGTCTGTTTTTCAGCTGTTTTCGGTTTGTGAACGGTTTTTGTCACTGTTTTCACAACGGTTTTTGGACTGTTTCTCAAGCTAACTAGTGTACTCGGTGCAAAAGTATGGCTGATTGGTGCAAGAAACCATGTGATTTATTTATCTCCACCCAGTGGTCACTCCCTGTGATTCCAGTGGCCATCTTTGAATTGTCTGAGCAATTGATGTCTGACACCGAAAAAAATTAATATTTGGTAGAAATTAATTATCTATATAGGAAATTACATAGGATGTAATCCCATATAGATAGTTAATTGACCAATATTAAATATATTCTATCTTGGTTAATGAAAAACTACATATCATTAATAGCTAAATAAAATGGACACAACAACTGTAAACTTGTAAATAAAACTTTTTATGTAAAAATAATTATAAAACTTTCCAAAATCAATGTTCCCACCCACCCACCACCCGATTACAAAACTTTCCCAACCCCGCCAACAATATAATTTTATTTATAAAATAATAAATAATTCTTTAAAACATAATTTAACTTAAATAACATAAATAAACAAACTTTTAATTAAATAAACAGGAATGTCAATGAGTGTCTTGGGCGAAATTGCCCTTAAAGACCACTAACACAAAATAAAAGTAACATCAATCAAACTTGTGATACGTGGGGGAGGCCAATTCTGACAGAAACGAATGGGGAGGTTGTGACGCTGGTGGTGGTGCTACTGGTTGTGGAGGTGGAGGTGGGGCGTGCTGGTACCCACTGCTGGGGTATTGGGGCACCCAATTTCTATACATAGGTGCCCCAGCAGTGGGGGGTGGGGGGTGGTAAGTGGCTTGAGTTGGTGGTGGTGGAGGACAGGGAAACATGGGTGGGATAGGAGCGGGGCGGGGGTATACAAAAGAGGGGTCTTCAAGGGCAATTTCACCCAAGACCCTCTCTCTAAGTGCTGGTGGAAGAGGTGCACCAGGCATGGCGAGTAACCACCGCAGGGACGATATTACCACACCAATCTCCGGCAGGGGCCGGGGTGATTCATAGGCTGCCACCCCGGCGAAACATAACATTCTGAACTCGTCATGACGATCGGGATAAAGGTGGTGGCAGTGACCCGCAAGATCCCTTGCAAAATGGTCTCGATCGTCTTCGCCGGTGACCCGCCGTATGAAGGACAGAGCTTCGTTCTCCCCCTCCCTATCTCTGTCCCTCCTACGGCGGGTCCTATGATTCACCCCTACGTTGGAAGACGTGCGTGGAGGGAACCGGGACGTTGTGTAGGGGTGAGCTCCGGGGTGGCCGCAGAGGCCGCTGCAGCCGTTGTCTCTTCCCCGGATGTGTGCCCCACCCCTGAAGGTCCCGGTAGCTCTTCTTCTCTCCCCGCCGCTTCTTCTGTGGCTCCGGACTCCGGGAAGGGGATGGGGTCACTCTCCCTCTGCTGATGTTCACCAGATCTTGGGGGGAACTCCGGCCTGGCACGAGCGACATTGCCTGATGTCCTAGGAGTAAACAAAAACAAATATTAAACCTCTATTTTTGTAAGGTGCAGAGACATGTCACATAAATAAGTACTTACGGCCGGAGTTCCCGCTGCGATAAGATGAACACCAGCTCATCCGCGTGTGCAACCTTTGGACGACGGGAGGGAGAGGCCCCACTTCGCTCCCCTTCACGGTGCCACTTGACGAAGCGGTCACGCACGTTCTTCCAACGTTTAGTCACATCCTCAACTGTGGAAGAAATTAGAGTGGGTTAAAGGTGTATGACACGTGACTTTTTACGTCTGGCTTTCCAACATTTCTTATTGCATCACCTGTCACCACAACCTGTCAGTTGTAAAAGGGGACATCATTGCTGCGACCACATGAGGCCACAGACCTGAAGTCACCTTTTTGAACAGACAAAGTTTTGAAGTGGCAGGCGCCACATTAGGCAATATGGGAAAACCAGTGTAAAAAAAAGTCAAATCACATGACATTGACAATATAACAACAATAGTAATATAATAAATATAACTTACGGATGAGCCCCTGCCTGCGGGCATCATGCCCGCTCCATTCCTCCGGGTACAGTACCTCGCAGACCTGAATCCAAGATGCGTTCTTTAGAATACGGTTACTGTACCCGGGGTGTGACTTGTCCCACAACTCTGGGCGGGCATGTACCTGTGTGAAAAATAGAAGAAATAAAAAAATTTAAAAAAAATTAAATAAATAATGAAGCAAGAAATCATGCTTGGAGCACAACAGGTCTCAGCAAGACCTGTGCTGTAATGCATTTTGTTGTATATACTGAATTGCATTAAAGTAGCAAGCAGCCCAAATACATTTTAAATCAGTGGCTTACTTGATGTTAAATTAGTGTAATTTTGAAGTAGTTTGGAATACATTTTATAGTGGAGAATTTTATTCTTGTAGTGGTGTAATAAAAGGCTCTGTTCCCCAGGATTCGTGGAGAATTTGAGGATGCAAATCTGTCCTGATTTACATTGCAAATACGTCTCACACTTTGTGACGCGTATTTGCAACGGATTTGCAACGGATTTCGCGTCTGAAATACATTCCCCATAGTAAATAATGGAGAATGTATTTCTAACGCGAAATCAGTTGTAAATACGTGCCACACTTGGTGACGCGTATTTGCAACTGATTTCGCGTCTGAAATACATTCTCCATTATTTACTGTGGGGAATGTATTTCAGACGCGAAATCAGTTGTAAATCCGTTGCAAATACGCGTCACAAAGTGTGAGACGTATTTGCAATGTAAATCCGCGTCCAAAAATTCTCCCTGAAAGAACACCACTACAAGAATAAAATTCTCCAGCCACATATTGTTGTCCAGATGTTTTATTAAACATTTTCCAAACCAACAATTTAAAATGTATTTGTTCTTCGTTCACATTTTATTCTGTTTTGTATGTCCAGCAGGAGCCAGCACAGCTCAGATCTTGCTGGGACCTGTGGTCCCAGCAAGATCACAGCCTAAAATGAGCTTAAAATAAGGAACAAGTAGCTTAGAATGGCTTTATACATGTCGCCCAAAGTGCTTAATTTAGGCTAAAAAGAGGTCATAGACCCTTTATTCACACTGACACTCGCCTCGGAGATCAGTGTGCTGACATCCATGTCCATGCGGTGGTACTTTTTTGGTGGCATGCTGGTGCGTCCTCTTCCATCCAGACCAGGAAGTAAAATAATGTGCAGGACCTTCCTTTATACAAAAAAAGTGCAAAGGACCTCCAAAAACACACCCACTATAGGTGGGATTATTCTTCACTTTTTTTTGTGAAAACCGCCCAAAAACCGCGTCAAAAACCGCCGGCTACCTTTTGAGCGGTTTACATTGACTCCAATGTTAATTTTCCGTCTAGAAACCGGTCGGAAGATTGTGCTTGTTCAATGTTTTGCGGTCCGCCGGCGGTCTGAAAAACCGCCCGGCGGAAAAACCGTTCAGCGGGGACTGCAGGGCAGTTTTTCAATTGAAGTCTATGGCAGAGAGTTTGTTGCAGGTTTTCTGACGGTTCCTAAAACCGCAAACCGTCGGAAAAACCGTCCAAAAACCCTTGCCGTGGGGACATGCCCTTAGCCTTTGGCTGATATATATTTACATAACAAGGTATGGAATAGTACAGGAGCCTATGCTATTCCATGGGACCATATTAGTCATTCTACTACCTTGCATTTATTAAAGGCCTTGATTTCAATATGCGTTTTTCAATATGTTGTTTTTTTTTCAGGGTTTTCTTTTTTAAATTTTTATGTGATTTTTGACAATGACTATTTGGAATTTTATACTTTTAGGAAACAAGAGCTGGGTAGAAGAGAAGTGCGACGATATCCAAACACCAGTCTGCCCAGTTGGGTGAGTTAACTTTTACAATTTCATTGTAAAGTCAAAAGGTGGTAATATATTAGAATGCTGCAGTACATAAGGGTATTCTACTAAACCATTAAGTTTTTTCTTTATTTTTTTAGATACAATCCTGATTTAAGAAAAACTGAGCTCAAACTTATGTAAATGAGCGATAAACATTAACATTTAGAGGAAATGACATTTTTTACTTTTTAATTTAATTTAGTAATTTACATATGTCCATGGCAGATTTGTTAAAGAAATTTCTGTTACTAATGAATACATCTGAATGCTGTTTATAAAAATCTGTGCACATGCTGTGGAAACAACTCTATTGAAATGTATGGAATTTTCAGTTGCAGAAATCTATGCAACAAATTTGCCACATGAGAGTACTGTATACCCTTAAAGGGGGTTGTATCATTTCATTAAATGGTCTTCAGAATAAGAGGTCAGTGAAAACAAGCAACTTTGCAATTTAATGTCATTAGCAAGGCTGTCTTGTATTCACAGTTTTCCTTATCTTCTGTTTCTGTTTACACTGATATCCAGTGCTGGTCAGATTCCTCCTCCTTGCATTTCACTAGCTGAGAGCTCATTTACATTCTGTTCGGCCCCCGGTCGGCTATATTCACGGAGCTTGCATTTCTGCCTTTAACTCAAAGTAAGGGATCGGCACATTTTCACTTTGCACAGCCAGAAGAAACAGAATAACACTCTAGGGCTTCAATAATCAGCAAACAGCACAATTGGGTGTCAATCCCTGCCTCTCCTGCATAGAAGGGAGATCTGTGCCGTTCATAGAAAGTGGATTCAACTGTAACAAATCTCCAGCTGTGAGAGGAGAAGAGATCAGTGCTCAGTCTAGATTGAATGCAGCCTGTGGTATGTATACAGCTCTTACAAAATAAGACTGATAGGGAGAGACACAGTGACATGTGGACTCAGAGAGGGGGGGGGGGGGAGAAGTCTCAGGAGCCAGAATGAACAGTGAAGAGGGGATGATGTCACCCAGCTGGGAGGGAAAGAAACGCCCCTGCATTTCTAGAGTTGAGATGCTGAGAGCAGTATGAATCAACCGAACTAAAGAAGCAATACATCCCCTTTAACAGCCAGGGCTTTCTGTATAGGAAACCTGCAGTCAGAGCCTAGTGTGTGCTGCCCTGACTGCAGCCTGTGTGATACTGACACAGAGTCTAATGTATGCGCATGCAGGAGTATTCTAATACATTACTAAGTGCAAAAAGGTGTTGAATAGTTATCCCTTAATGGGATTAAAAAAACATAACAAGTGTAGAAAAAATAAATATTTAAGAAAAAAATTATTGTTCATTACATTACATTCACACAAAAAACCCTTAAAAATATTAGGTATCTACAAGACCGTAATAACCTGCAGAATTAATCTAATGGGTTATTTAGTGGGAAATATGAATGGCATAAAGACAGACAATTAAGAAAAAATACTTTATGTTCATGCTGCAAAAAAATTGTAAAAAAAAATCCGCAGTAATTTATTGTAAACTTAAACCATGCCCCCAAAAAAACAAAAGCAAAAAACCATCTTCTCCTGCATAAAACAAGTCCTCATTCAACTGCGTCACTTAAAAAATTAAAAACTTAAGACTGTTGAAATGCAGGTTGGCAAAAACTAAAAAATTTAACTGGTCATTAAGGCCCTTTCAGACCTGGTGCTTAAGGAGTTAAAGAGGACCTGTGGCCATTTTGGCTGTTTTTGGTGTTTTTAATAAATATTTGTGTTCCCTGTGACATAGCAATTCTGGAGCATCTTCTCTTATACCTTTGTTATTCCTTCTAGAAATGTATTACTGAACATGTCAGGTGGGTAATATTAGTTGGGTGTGTGTCGTGCATAGTCTGATATTCTCCAATCAGTGCTGACAGAGAGAGACACCCCTTTTGAATAGTAACACCCATGTGACTGATTCCGTAACAAATTTCTAGAAGGAATAACAGAGGAACAGCACAGAGTTATAAGGGAAGATGCTCCACAATTATTTCACAGGGAACACAAGGATTTACTAATACAGACTAATACAGACCCATTGGCAATGGCCACAGGTCATCTTTAGGACCAGCCTATTTTGGACCTCACCGAGATTGTCGTGTTCACTCTCTGGACCCTCCAGTAGTTGTAGGATGCACAACCAGCATGACTTAAGATACCTGTGAAAACCTAGGACCTTATTGACTTACTCATAGCCGGCTAGATGCTGTCTGTGCTGAGCACAATATTAGCTGGTGGCTATAATCGTGTCACTCAACTGTGAATGTGTCTGTGTGTATTACTATCGTGTGTGTGTATTTATATGTATGTTTATGTGAGTGTGTGTGTAAATTTAAAAATGGACATGACTAATAGGTTGGTGCAATTTGCAGACTAATATATATTGTTATGCGTATCCTTATTCATTGTTGCTTATACTGCTGTTTCTGCTTCTTGTGATTAAGTTGTATGGCCCCTTTTACTATAGGGCTCTATAAATTCTAGTTATTCTCCTGACCAGCAACCTATGATCACCATGTAAAGAGCTGAAGGTCTGACATTGAATACCCCCTTTTATTGTTGAGGTCACTGCATACATCCCTTCATTTGACAGAATCTGTTTAATATTGACTGTAACAGTGGTTCCAACCAGGAGACTCTGATGCAGATATGAATACCAGCTTATTCACTTTACTGAAACTGAGCTGAAATTTTAGACGCAATGCCCAGACTGTTATGGTTTAGCTGCTGGATGAAAGCAGTGGGCTTCTCTAATCCTGTACAAACCTTTTAAATTTTTTTTTTTACTTTTTCATAGGTTTTCCCGGCCTCCAGTCCTCTTATTTTCATTGGACGGGTTTAGGGCAGAGTATTTACAAACATGGGGTGGTCTCCTTCCTGTCATCAGCAAGTTAAGTGAGTATCCTGTTTCCTGTGAGTAGCAGTACAGAGGTTACATTTTTCATAGGTGATATTTTTATATCCATATTCTCCTAATTTTCAAATAAGTGCAGGTATACAGATGTCATAAACCACTTAATCCAGTAGCCCTGGTATCAAAATTAGAGAAAATGTTTGCACTAAAAGCAAATATAAAACATGTAAAAACTTCCCAATATATCTCAATTACAGTCAGAACATTAATAAAATAGCGAATTGCTGAAAATTATTCACTAACATGTGCACAGTGGTCTCGCTAGTTACAATAGCTTAAGGATATTTACTGGGACATGGCATCTTGAAGCCACACTCACTATACAATGTCACATGCACATGTAATTGATTGGAAGATCTGGCCAATCAGCAAAAACATTTGACTAGTAAAACCTCTGTATTAGTGAAGTGCATGCAGTGATTGGCAGTATAGTAGCGCCTCTCTACAGTACAGTGCAGTACTATATGTTCTGTACTGTTCTTTACTTGTGTCAGAATGAGTGACTCCTTTGGGCACTGGATTAAGGCCCCACGTTCTTTTTTTTTTTCTGGTACATTGTGTATAAAGTACAATACCCAAAGAAGCTTGTGTCCTCAACAGAAAGTGATTTCCAGCTTCCAGCAGCTTTTTCTGACTGTGATGTGTAAGGACTTGCTCTATCTGCATAAGTTATCTGCTTAAATAACCTTAATCCTCAAATGTCAATAAAAAAGAAGAAAAATACCTCCGGCACCACTCTTGAAGCAAACGTAGGATACGCAGGCACTATGCGTACATCTATATTGCTATTGTACTTTCAGTGGGGCTCAGTGGTGAAAAAGAGTCAATACAGTGAAATCCAAATATAAAGAGATGTAAATCTACGGCACCCACCAGCGTACGTTGAAACATCTATTTATTAGCACCTTGTAACCTAAAACAAATGGGTCACATGGGATTAAAATGAAGAGATACAAAGGCAACAGCCGTTTTGCGTGTGGTCACACTTCCTCTAAGCTTGATGGGAGATTGCGTCATCACGCCTTTAAATCCCCTACTGCACTTGTTTAGCATCCTTAAAAACATCTATACAATATAACAATACTTCTATAAAAAGGAAGATCGATCATTTTGCATTATATTGGGTGACATTTTGGGCTTGGAACCAATTACCAATTTTCCATAGAGTTATGCATTCAACATACAATAGTCATCCTGGAACCAACGTATATTGTATGTGAAGGGACCACTGTAAATTTCTACCAAAAATGTATAAATTCCTGTATGCCAGTAGACCAGAAAATAGAGCTGTTGCCAAAACTCAGTCAATGTATTTATCCTACTTTATCAGTCAATGTATTTATCCTACTTACAGAGAGTGCCATATTTCTATTCAGTTACGGCAGCAACTTTTTTTTCTGTAGTGACCACAAAATATGCAGCTGTATTAGTTGTACCATTTGAATTGGCTTCTCTATTTATTGGACAAATTAAAATATTAGATGGTCAGATTCTGTAAAACTAATGTTAAGGAAAAGTCCAAAATAGCTGTATTTCTAGTTGTCGCCATGACATGAATACAACAAAATAGAATAAAATCTTTGCAAATAAAAAAATCTAATCGGTAAACTTTGCTATAGCGCTAATATTTAACTTTATAATATATGGATATTGTGTTTGGAAGTCCTCTTAGACTTGGGGAGCATGAATTTTCACAAAAAATAAAGGATACATTAGAAATGCTAATTCCATTAACCAAACGGTCTATGGTTTAGCACCAATCCAAGACACTGTAGGGGACATTTACTGTGACTGTAATTTTATAAACTTCTGTCTTGTACACTAGAAAGATGCTCCAAATGTATTAAAAGAACCAAATCTATTCATATATCTGACCTATCTGGCCGTTCATGTACCACAAAGTGAAATCTTATGCTATATTGTGTCATGTCAGACCATTCGTAACCATTTACATCTGTGTGGCCTGCATGCTAGACGACCTGACCACACCACCAGGCACAGGCATCATTGTCTTGCATGAACCAAGGAGCA
Source organism: Phyllomedusa bahiana (assembly GCA_025379985.1). Lineage (NCBI taxonomy): Eukaryota > Metazoa > Chordata > Amphibia > Anura > Hylidae > Phyllomedusa > Phyllomedusa bahiana. The sequence goes on along the minus strand of JAODAL010005138.1, from coordinate 81,190 downwards.
TCTACACTGGATGAGGAACCAGTGGTCCTTAGTGAATCGACTTTCATCACTGAAAAGCACTATGAGCAGAAATGATAGCCGCCAACGATACAGGAGACGTCAAGGAGAGCGCTATGCATCAGCCAAGTCAGGTACTGGTCAGGTACCCATGGCTGTCGGCTAGCACGCAGACAATGCTGATCTAAACAGCAACGAATGGTCTGACGTGACACTTCGTTGACTCACACCTTCCTTAAATGGGCCTGGAGTCGTGCGGCATTCATCATCTGGTTCCACAGGACATGGTTTACAATAATGGCTATCAATGGGTGATATAGCCAAACGACGTTCAATTCTTTGCCTTTCTATAACTCTTACAGTTTCTCTGTATCTCTGTTGCAACCTGCTTATGACACTCTATCACTAACCACAGCGGCCACTTCCGTCTAAGAGCAACCTGCCTGAAGTCTAGCAATGGTGAGGTACAGTTGATCAATCGGAAGGTGTTGTCTTGGTCTCATTATGTCAAAACGTGAACAGTATGAGGAGGAGGACTGTTTAAATCCTAACTGAATTTGATCCCCTAAGTTTATTGGGTGATTCTTGGATCAAACACCTGTTGTGAATTTTGCCATTGAGCTCCTTGTTAGAGATACTGTGACACTGAACAGCTGGACATGTGCATTCTAAAATTAAGAAATAGTCTAATTTAGTTAATTTTTTAAAAATTTCAAGAAATGTTTTGTTCATCCTTAAATTCCAACCAAAAGCCAAATATCCCTATCTTTTTGTGAGAAGTGTGTTTATTTCCGTTATCACGTCATTTTCCTACTGTTACTAGGTCAGTCACTGAATGATCCATATATTTAGCTTAGACTTTAATCAAGGTACCATTATTATTTCACTTCTCTCTGACTTCCTGTGTTTTCCTTACATTTCAGAGCAATGTGGGACATATACACGTTCTTTACGGCCGGTGTATCCATCAAAAACCTTTCCCAACCATTATAGTATTGTAACAGTAAGTAATTCACCTTTTCTTATTTGAACTCTGTTAAGGATGGGTTCACATGCTTAGCTGTTTAGATGCAGTTTTTGGAGCCAAAACCAAGAAACAAGAAAAAGGAGAAGTCTCCAATTATGATCCATTCCTGGTTTTGGCTTCAAAGACTGAATCTAATAAGCTAAGCATTTAAATCCACCCTAAATGAGGAGCTTGTCTTGTCATAAGCGACACATATGGATGTGTATGTAACTAAACGAGCCAAAACCAACCAATCAACTATATGTTTCTAATAGATAATAAGCGGTATGAAAGTAACAGCATTTAGGGCCCTGGGTGCCAAATCCCAGTCTGTGTTGTCTAATTTGCTGATTAGGTCAGGTCCACACGGGACAGTTTCTTATCCAATAGTTTTAAGTAAAATTACAATAGACGGTAAGTAGATGAGAATTTACAACTATGGCAATATGGGCATGATAAATCTTCAAATGGTTACCGGTTTGTCACAGGTTTCCACAGCATATTTCACAAGTGCCAATTCAGCAGACGTGAAATCAGCAGTGAATTATCTTATCTGTTGATTTTGCATGTTGACCCATCCTTCCAGATGTATATATCAGACTTATCCAAAATTCTTCATTTTAAAATTTTTATTCAAAAACAACACATAGTAGGAGTAAATGTTCAAGAAATACTTGCTGTTAGCAGTTCATGCCGCTCCATTTAGTACAACATCTCATCCGAGATTTGGCAGAAATTCATAACACTGAGCGATGCTAGAGAGAGATAGCGTCCGACCGGCGGCTAAGGAGCACACTAGAGATGTTTTGAGGCAGAGCCCTCTTTGTCAAGCATGCGTGGATCCATCCCAACTCTCCTTTTATAGTAAATCTTAAGTTTATATTAACCCTTTCCGCCGAGCAGTTTTGCCTTCTGACGAGCCCGTTTTAAAATCTGATGTACACTTTATGTGAAATAACTTTTGACATTTTTACCTATTCAGTATCAGAGATGTTTTTCTCGTGACACATGGCTTTAAGTTAGTAAGGTCGAGCCCTTAGGAGCTTGTACCATACGTCAATTTGCGGAACCCCTACCCCTTGACGTTATGGGCAGGGCATAAATTTGGTTCAAAAAGTGGGGGGGACCATTTTTTCTTCTCCCCTATCTTCCTATCCCACCTCTTCACTCACCTATTTCACTTCTCTCCCTTCTCCCTCCTCTCTCTGCAGTGAAGCGGCCCCCTCAACCTGTAGGAAGTTTGAGGGAGTGCTGTGAAACACTTTTGGTGCAATCCGTAAGGTCATGAGTGGCTCTCTAATACTGAAGTTTAGAGGCGGACCGGGACTAAAAAGCAGCCCTGGCAATGAAACTCTAGATGGAAATAAAATAAAAAACGTTGTACGATGCAGCAAATTTCGCTTAACCCCTCCCATCCCCCATCACTACTCCATTAAATTTGTAATACACACAATAAAAGAACCCAATCTCACTGTACACCTAGGAATCACATGTCACATACTGTACTCCAATGCATGCCATACACCAGAAATGACATCACTCACTGCACCCCAGAAATTAATTATATTACACATGGAAGCCACAGAAATTACATTACTAACTGCACCTTATGAATGAATTGCACATTGTACTCAAGAAATAATATAATTCACGGTGCCCCAAAAATGTATTATATTACACACTGAACCCTAGAAATTAATTACATTACAATCTATACTCCAGAGATATACATCACACCATACCCACCCAAATTACATTACACACCGTACCCCAGAGATTACATTACACCATACCCCAGAGATTACATTACACAAAGTACCCCAGAGATTACATTACACCATATCCCAGATATTACACACAGTACCACAGAGATTACATTACACACTGTATCCCAGAGATTATATTACATTACACCATACCCCAGAGATTACATTACACACTGTACCCCAAAGATTACATTACACACTGTATCCCAGAGATTATAGTACACACTGTACCTCAGAAATTACATTACACACCATACAGAGATTACATTACACTGTATCCCAGAGATTACATTACACACCATACCCCAGAGATTACATCACACCATACCCCATAGATTACAATACACCCTACACCAGAGATTACATTACACACTGTACCCCAGAGATTACATTACACCATATCCCAGATATTACACACAGTACCCCAGAGATTACATTACACCATACCCCAGATATTACATTACACCATACCCCAGAGATTACATTACACACTGTACCCCAAAGATTAAATTACACCATACCCCAGAGATTACATTACACACCATACAGAGATTAAATTACACTGTATCCCAGAGATTACATTACACACCATACCCCAGAGATTACATTATACAATACCCCAGAGATTACAATACACCATACACCAGAGATTACATTACACACTGTACCCCACAGATTACATTACACCATATCCCAGATATTGCACACAGTACCCCAGAGATTACATTACACCATACCCCAGAGATTACATTATACAATACCCCAGAGATTAAATTACACACTGTACCCCAGAGATTACTACATTACACACCATACCCCAGAGATTACATTACACACTGTACCCCAGAGATTACATTACACCATATCCCAGATATTACACACAGTACCCCAGAGATTACATTACACCATACCCCAGAGATTACATTACACACTGTACCCCAAAGATTACATTACACACTGTATCCCAGAGATTATAGTACACACTGTACCTCAGAATTAAACATTACAACCATACGAGATTAACATTACATCTGTATCCCGAGATTACTTTACACACCAAAACCCAGAGATAACATCACACCAACCCATAGATTTACATTACCCCATGAGATTACATTACACCATATCCCAGATTTTAAAACCACAGTACCCCAGAGTTACCATTACACTTTTACCCAGATATTACATACACATACCCCAGAGATTAAAATTACCACTGTACCCCAAAGTTTAAATTACCCCAATACCCCAGGAATTACATTAACACATTTTACCTCAGAGATTACATTACCACCTTACAGAGATTACATTCCCACTTTTCCAGAGATTAATTACACTGTACCCCAGAGATTACTTACACACCATTACCCCAGAGATTACATTTACAATTACCCCAGAGATTAAAATTACACCATACACCAGAAAATTACATTACACACTGACCCCAGAGATTTACATTACACCACTTACCAGATATTGCAACAGTACCCCAGAGATTACATTAACACAATACCCCAGAGTTAATTAAAAAATACCCAAGATTAAAATTACACACTGTACCCAGAGATTACTACATTCACCCATACCCAAAGATTAACATACCACTGTCCCCCAGAGTTTACATTACACCATATTTCAGAAATTACATTATCATGTACCCAAAAACTACATTACCACCGCCCCCAAGGTTTACATACACCAAACCCGAATTCATTACCACTGTCCCCCAGAAAACTCTTACAACCGTACCCCAAGTTAAATTACACCGAACCCAGAGATTACTTACTAAATGTCCCCCAGAAACTAATTTAACCCCGTACCCCAAATTTACATTACACCAAAACCCCGAGATTACATTATCATGTCCCCCAGAAACTACAAAACCCCATACCCCAGAAAAATTATATCGAACCCAAGATTACGTTACTCACTGACCCAGACTTTCCCATTACACACTGTCCCCACAGATTACATTATCACGAACCCCCAAAAAAATTTTATTTTAAAAACACTGTACCCTAGAGATTACTTTTATCACTGCCCCCAGAGTTTGCAATTACCACCATACACCGATTTAATTTCATTGTACCCTGAGATTACAAATTTTACCCATGAACCCCCAGAGATTATTTTACACACCCGTACCCCAAGATTACAACACATGTCCAAAAAGGGTTTTTTTATTTTACCACTGTCCCCAAGATAATACTTTTTACCACTGTAAAAAACGGATTATTACATTACCCCTGTACCCAGAGACTACATTAGACAAGGACCCCAAAAATTGTGTGTGTATATACACTTTTTTTGAAAAAAGACACAAAACCACTTGGGGGGGTTTTCACATGATGGTTTTTCGGCCTTGACATTGTCGTTTGCTTGTTGGAAATTCGGTGCTTGCAAATGCAGAATGACGAGCAAATGACCCAGACTACCCAAGGCAGATTTCTCCTATCCCATAGTGCTGTTAGTGCTTAAAATGCCTTGAAGAATTCTTTGTAGGCGCTGACCGTACAGGGCGAAAATACTCAAGTAAAATCAGTGTCATCTAAACGATGACACTGATCTTACATAGAGAATAATGTAAATCAGTTTCCTGCCGGATTGGACGCCGGTTCTGAAGCAGATCCAGCACTGACTCCGCCCCGGAATCGGCACTCATATCTTCTGCATGAATGTACCCTTAAAGTATGTTTACAAGGTGTGTAGAGGGGCGTACTGTGTGCTCTGCTATATGCCGGGTATTTTAGAAGTACACGCTGGCCAGTCCACATGTCTAAAATGCTGCGGGGCTGACCCCATTCACTTTCATTTTCTCCGCCGCATAAGTGCAGGGAAAAAGTGACATGGCTAGACACATGGCTGTACAGTATATACACATCTCACATATACAGTACATACCCTACTCACATGCACACACAATGCTTAGCACCCTTGTCCCTTCCTTACCTATCTCCTGTAGTCTGGTGCAGTTAGCATTCGGCAACTCTGATGAGGGCTGGGCATAGGTGAAATGGTATAGAGTGGGAGGGAAAGATACAGCCCCAGATACAGAGTGTGCTGGACTGTGAGCAGTATTCTGATTGGTGAAGCAGGCCCTGCTGACTCCTGCTCTTCTATCAGGGTGCTCTCACTCTGCACTGACACTTGAGGCTAATACTTACTCTGTCCCCCCAAGATGCACAGAAATATAGCAAAGGGTTAACTTATTCCTCCTCTGTGTTTTGCCCTCACCACTTACAATATTCTCATGCTTTCATATGGGTTGTTTTTTATTTTAGTGGCTAAAAAGTGGGGGGACCGTTTCCCACCCAGAAAAAAGTGGTGGTGGGGGGGGGGGGGAACCAGTCGCCTCCGTACCCCCCTAAAGTTACACCTATGCTTATGGGTATGTCAAATGTCGGTAAAGGGTTAAATTCTATATAGTTTACTTTGAACATGCAGCATATACAGTGGGGGAAAAAAAGTATTTAGTCAGCCACCAATTGTCAATTTTCCCCCATTTAAAAAGATGAGGGCCGTATTGACATCAAGGTAGACCTCAACTATGAGAGAAAAAATGAGAAAACAAAACCCCAAAAATAATTGTCTGTTTTTGGTAAGAATTTATCGAAATTATGGGGGAAAAATAAGTATTTGGTCACAACAACAAGCAGATTTTGGTTTCTCACAGACCTGTAACTTTTTTAAAGGGGGCTCCCCTGTTACATCATTAAATGTGTAATGCACCTTTTTGAATTTATCTATAAAAGACCCGGTCCCAACCTCAAAATTTTATACCCGACTCCACTAGGGTGAAGCCCAAAAAAGGGCGTTGAAGGACACCAAAACAAAATTTGTCCCCTGCCCCGGGATGGGAAGACTGAATCGCAATAGGCAACCTTTGGGGTGTAAAGGGGAAACAACTTTTGGAGCAATAATTAGAAAAGGGAAAAAGACAACAAGCCCATGTTAAATCCCTCGATCTGGCCCCCACGTAACATCTCCCCCGTGGGGTCAAAATGATAAAGAGAAGGGGTGGCAAAAATCAAAGAACCCTGGGGGGACCAGTGAAGGCCCAGCAGAAAGCTGGGACAAAAACAAAATAAAATAACACACTATGCCGCCGGGGATCTAAATTCCCAAACTGTCCCCGTTTAAAGCCAGAATGTCCGGGCCCCGTCTAATTTTTGATAGAGAGCATTTGGATATCCTGCAGAGAATTTGGAGAATTATATGGTCAATAAAAAACCAAAAGTAAAAACTGTTTTGATAGAAACAAAACTGTCGTTTTTGGAGGAGAAGAATGCGATTGATCCAAAAACACCATACCTTTTACTGTGAAGCAGGGGCTGGAACTCATGCTTTGGGGCTGTTTCCTAAAAGGGGGCCCGGGACGACTGTCCATGTCATAAAAGAATAAAGGGGGCCGTATGCGAGATTGTGGGGGAAAACCCCCTTTTCCTCAGCAAGGGGCTTGAAGATAAAACATGGTGGGTTTCTTTCAGAATGAAAAGATCCCAAGAAGGCCAGGGCAAAAGGAGTGGTTCAAGAAGCATCACCGTCACAACCCCTAAAAACCTTTGGAGGGATTAAAAGCTGGTGCCCAACGACAGCCTAAAACATTTTTGCTCTAAGGAGATCTGCAGGAGGGCTGGCCAAAAACAACCCGCAACAGTGATGCCAACCTTGTGAAACTTCAGAAACGTTTGACCTTGTCTTGCCAAAAAAGGATATATAACAAGTATTGAATTAACTTTTGTTATGATCAAATATTATTTTCCACCATAATTTCCAAATAAATTCTTTTCAAATAGACCAAAGTGATTTTGGATTTGTTTTCTTTTTGTCTCTCTAGTTGAGGTCTATCTATGAGTCAATTACAGGCCCCCTTTCCATCGTTTTAAATGGAGAACTTGAAAAATTGGGGGCTGACGAATGCTTTTTTTTTTTCCCCACTGTTTGCAACATAAAAGTTAAAATATTTTGACAGATCGAAAATAGTGCCTCACAAAAATACTTTCAAGTTCATCTGCTCATATAACCCCTTAGGGGATAGTGTATTAAGCCTATGAATCCACATGGACTCTTTTTTTTAAAAACTTTTCGTATAGAAAAATCCTTTAGCCTTAAAAATACTTAAAATAACAAAAAAGCACGACAGATGTGTAGCTTTATAAAATGCCTGTAAAAAATTTTTCCCCAAAATTTTTTCTACTACAGAATGATTTTTTCAACCTTTTATTTTAAGAATGTATGACTGAACAGTTAAATTTTTAAAAAATAATTTTTATTTCACCTCGGGGTTGACTGACATACCCTTTACCACAAGGGCACTTTAACAGATAGATGACCCCTTTAGTATCACAAGTATAAAATCATACCACTACCATTCGATAGTCAGTTGTTTTTATAGCTTTGTGATTTTAGAGTCTTCATGCTACAACTAAAGGTGTTCACACCCAAAACGCATGACTATTTGGAACTTATATATTTTTTAATGGAATAATAATAAAAGCATTTGTACATTTTTAAAGGTGTGGCTACCTGGACCTTTTTTTTTATTCAATTACAAAAGAAGACAGAGAATACAATATTTCCTAAATAAAAAAATAAAACAGAAGGGGCTTGCCCCCTTAGGTTTTCAATTTACAGTTTCTAAATTTGAAAAGACTTCTGTGAAATTATCGTGTTTTCCCGTTTGTGCTGCTGCTTTTCCCTAAATTATTTTAAACTTGGGAAACAAAAAGGAAAGGGGGATTTGTCCCTGTTTGGTTTATTCAGCCTGAGGATTGTCAAGATGGTTCCACTTGGGACATGTATACTGTGGCAACTGCATCACTTTCGGGCCGGGTTTGTTGCCAAGAAATGGTGAACGTGATATTTAAAATTGCAACAAAAAAGGAAAACAGGTTTTTACAAAATTTTTATGAAAAAATTTTTTGGGTTGACCCCCAAGGGAAAATTTTAAGCCATTGTTCTTCACTCATAATTTTTTTTTATGTCGATGGGGTTTAACCTTTTTTTTGTTAAAACCCAAATTTAAACCATTGCTTTATCTTATCCTTTGGATTTCAGGGTCTGTACCCAGAATCACATGGGCTTGTGGACAACAAAATGTATGACCCTAACCGGAATGCATTTTTTTTAAAAATGCGGGAAAAGTTTCTTCCTTAAAGGGTACCAAGGAAAAAACCTGTAAGTAGGGAAAAAACTAGAAAAATGACAAATATCTCTGAACGGTTTTTTTTTTAAAAAAATATGGGAATTTGTGTTTTTAATTTTCTTTCTCAAATCTTTAGATTTCTTTTGGTGGGTTGAGTCTTTTTTAAATTTTTTTTTTCTAAACTTTTTTTTAACTTCAGGGAATTTATTACATTTTCTTATATGCACCTTTTAAAAAAATAAAATAAAGTTGTGCTTCATGTATTTTTTTAGATGCATTTTTGGTGATAGTTGTACAAAATGATTACACTTATTTACTATGATGGCTATGCCGGAAATGTGTTGTGGGAAAACTAATTGAGGGGCTTTTAAGGGACTATATAGAGGAATATTGGCTAAAAATTAAAAATTATAAGTAAATTTTAAAAATGGTTTTTACTAAAAGGGCAAAAATTGTCAGAAAAACAAAACCCCTTGGGGTTTTTTTTAAGCGGTTTTAGTTTGAAGTTGGTAGTGGAAACCCCTGTGGAAAATAGGGGGGAAATGTATGGAAAAAAATGGGCAGATAGACATTCATAAATTTTCCGAAAGGGTTTTGGGAGAAATTTGTATTATGTATTTTTAAATATCTTTACAGCATTACAAATTTTGTCACATTGTGAAAAAAAAACGTTTGTTAAAATGTCCTTTTTGCCAAAAAAAGGGGCTGAGATAAAGGGCCCCATGTATTTTAAAAAATGTTTTGATTCTAAAACTTACTTTTTGGGATAGTAAAAAAAGGGGGGCAACAAAATGAGTTTTTGACCCCAAAACAGGGGTTTTATACATTTGGGCCCCAAAATTTTTTTTTCCTTCTACCATTTTGAAAAAAGGCATGGTTAGTCCTCTTTTTTTTGTGGGCATATTCTGTTGGGGGCAATTTCTTAAAAGTGTCTAATTTTTAAATGTGGGACGGGCACGCCATTAAGAATGTAGCCCGTTTTTGGCACAAGATCTTTTAGAAATATATCGTACAGGGCCCACAACAATTTTTTTGGGCTCAAACCATGCCAGAAAACTGGGGCAGTTCATTTTTTTACATGTCCACCATTTTTTTTTTAAACTTTGCAAAGGGTCTTGGGAAAAAGTTCCTCATAAACCCTTTTGGGGGAAAAAATTTAAAATTATTAAAAATTTACAAGGCTTTAAAAGGATCGTAACAAGAGATTGGTGGTAAATGACTCCTACCCCTGAAAGGTCCCCGGGGTTTTGAGTGGTGTGCTTAAGGGGGTCGGTTTTCTGGGTCCCCCTTTTATTCATTGTATTTATTAATGGTATAGTGGAGGGGGTTTAATAGCAATGTTTTTTAAACTTTGTGGGGTGAGGCTAAGGATTGTTGTGTAGTGCCAAATTTTTGGAAAAAGTTCAGGGAAAATTTCAAAAAAACTTTGGGCCCTTCTGGGGTTATGATAAAGGGCCCGTCTAGCATTTAAAATGTTTCTTTTTTTGCCCATAGCAACCCAACGAGCCTTTAGTTTTATTTTTCCAGGCACTACATTAAAAAGGGAAATTATGGGGGGTCTGGTTTTGGGTTTCATTGGCAAAAATGTTTTTAATGTTAGGGAAATTTTATTTCCCAAGGTCCAATGGGGTGGGTTTTTTTTGGGGGCCCCCTTTTTTTTAAATTTGAGTTTTTTTTGGTTTAAGTAAAGTTTTTGCATCTGGATACGTTTTTAAACTGCAAAAAATCATGTGTCCTAGGGGGGGTGAAAAACTGGAAGGATCTGGGGGTACTTATAAATCATAAACTGCAGAACAGCATTCAATGTCAATCACCAGCCCCTTAAAAGGAGCAGGGATATTTTGGGGTTATTAAGAGGCCTGTCCCAAAAAGGGCCCCGTTTGGAAAAATTTTCTGTTTTTGTTCTGGGCTCCAGTTTATGGAAGGATGTAATGGAAATAGATAGAGTGCAAAAATGAGCAACAAAAAAATAGGGGAATGGGAGCATTTTGGTTATGAGGAGGGGTTAAAAGAATTAAATGTATTTGATCTTGAGAAGATGGCTCTGGGGAGACATGATTCATTTATATAAGAATATAAATGTCCCTTACAAAAAGCATGGGGAAAAGCTAATTCATGTAAAACCCTCTCAAAATGCAAAGCGGCATTTCCTTCATCTGGAGAAAAAAGGATTCAATCTCCTGAAGAGAAAATTTTTTTCCACCCATTAAAACTATAAATTTTTGGAAAATAGCCACATGAGGACCCCGGGAAAACAGAAAGCAAAGTTAAGGGTTTTCAAAAATAGGCTTTTATATCTACCTGAACTAAAAAATATAAATTATGTATTTAGCTGTAAAAAAACATCTAAAATATTGTTTTGGGTTCGGAAGGGTCCAAATTCCCTCTTTATCAGTTTTAGTTTTTCCCTTAGGGGTTTCTGCACTAGTTTAAAAAAATTTTTTTTTCTACCTTTCCCTTTTCCTCCACATCTTCCCCCATCGGGGGTTGAATTGGGGGGACATTGGGGAGAGCGGGTAACGCGGGGCAGCTAGTTTTCATCTCGCCCCCGCACTTTTTGCCCCGGTTCAAAAAGGGTTTAAATTAAAGCCGGAATTGCGTCCCGGGGATTGCGCTCGCAATTCCGGTTTTGAAAAAGGGGGGGGGCCGGGCCCGCGGCGGGGCGGGGACCCGGGCCCCCCGGCCCCCAAATTGACTTGCATTACCACGGGGGTTTATTGCACCCGGGTTTAAATTGTGCATGTCATTTTTTTCCCCCGGTCCGGGGATTCACCGGTTTTGGGGGAGGAGCAAAGGAATCCATTAGTTCTCTATGGGAAACAGGGGGGAATTCCCTTTAATTACTGCGACGGATTGGCGCCGTACTGCAGCGCAAATCCTTTTGGCGGAAATTCGGCCCCCAATACCGCGCCGAAAAAAAAGCCGGTAAAACCGGCCTTAATGTACATTTGGCCCCCACTTTGTAAAAACCCTTTTCCAAAAAGCGTGGTTTCAGATTTTAAAACCTTGTTCACCAGGGTTTCTGGGGACGGATTTTTAGAAATATTTTTGGCCTTTATTGGCCCCCATAGGGTTTGAAAATCCTTTCCCGGGCATTCCCGGTTTAACCCAACAGTTTTCGGGAACTAGGATTCCTTTTTCCGGGGGTACTTGAATATTTCCCGGGGGGATTTTTCCCTTTTTGGATAATGGATGTCTATGGGGCCCGGTGGGGCTGAAAAGCCCCCCCCCCTGCAGGGTTTACACCCCGAATTTGCGCGGGGGAAATCCTTCCCGAATTACGGCGTGAAAAGCATGTGAAAAAGGGCCTAGAGCCCAAACCCCCCAAGATTTTTTATACTAAAAAGGGGAGGTTAAACTTAATTTATATTATTTTTTTTTTAAAATTGAAAAAAAGCACCACAATAAATATTTAAATTTGGGACTTACACCCTTAAATTCTTTTGTCTTTTTCTAAAAGGGTTGTTGGTGGGTTTTTGATTACACAGGCAGTCCCTGACATTTCAGTTGTTCCCTAGATTTGAAAAATTTGATTATCCACGCAGGGAAACCCAGTGTGTTTGATGCCAAAAACTAAGTAAAAATTCCCCCAAAATTTGGTTGGGCTTTTTCCCAAAGCCCTCCCACTGCCCCGGTGCCCCGGGTCCGGGCACAGCGCGCGGGCCCCCACGTTTGTTTTTTCCCAAAACCCCCCACCTGTCAGCCCTGCCAGGTCTGCTTCCCACAGCTCCCGCTGCTCCCCCCACCTTTAACGTAAAATATACATGTGCTGCTGTGGCATGCCAGCACTTGTAGTTTCCATTTTTCCACAAGCTTTTTTCGGCAGCTGCGGGGGAATGGGGAAAATAAAAGTCCCAAAAATCCCCATAGAAGCCTGTTCCCTTTTGTACAAAACTGCCCCTTTATAAAATTTAGTTTTTGTACTTTATGTTGGTGTGGTTGGGGGGTTCCCAACTTTCCCACAGCAGCTGCTTATTTAGGCATTTACTGGGGAACTAGAAGTGCCAGCATGCATACATTTGTGGTGTGGCATGCAGGCAATTGTAGTTGTGGAAAAATTTTAAATGGGCATTTACCCTTTCCCTTTTCACTACCCAAAAAAACTAAAAAAAATACTTTTTTTGGTTTTTGGAATCCCATTTTAATTTAAAAAGGGGGTATTTTTTTCCGACTTACAAAAATTAAATCAAAAACCAAAACCGACAGCCCCTTAATCTTCTTCATAACCTAAAACAGTCAGAGCAAATGATTAAAAAAAAAAAACATAAAAATAAAAATTCTGTTACTGTAAAGGGGTTGCAGATTTGTTTTCCCTTTTTTAGGGGATTTTTTTTTTAACCCCCCGGGGTTGGGTTTTAAAGAAATAGGGAAAAAATTTTCACTTTATGTCCCAAACAATTATTTTTCATTATATTGTTTCCCCAAGGGATTCCAGTTTACTTTTTGGTCATGTTGAATTGCTTTCCCTCAACCAAAAAGACTAAAAGGAGATTTTCAAAACCCCAAAATTTTGGAAGTTTTAAAATTTTCCTTTTTCAAATTTGAGCTTCAAAATAACCTGAAAAAAAAGGAAAATTTAAAGGTGTTTTTTTTGGGAAAAAATGTGGGAGCTTTTTTTTGCGGCGCTTACACCCCCAAAAAACCCCGATCTTTCCCAATTGTTTCCTAGGGCTTGTTATGGCCCCCAAAACCCTTTAAAGGAATTGACTTTTGCAAAAAATTTTTAAACCCCCAGTATAAAGCGCCAAAATTACGTGTCTAAAAATTATCCCTTTTTAAAATTCGCGTTTTTGGGGATGGCCCCGTTTAAAACATTTTTTTAAAATTTTATTTTGGGAAACTTTTATTTCAGCGAAAATATTACTAAAAAGTGTAAAAAAAAATTTGGCGGTGAAAAAAACTTTTTAAAATCACAACATGTCCAAAAAAACAAAAGGCGGGAATTTTTTAAAGTAAATTTACTTGTGTTCTGGAAAAAAAAAGGACATATTTTTTTTGTACAAGTGGCAATTGCACATTAAATCATGACTTTTGACCCTGTTTTTTGGGGCCCTTCCCCCCCCTTTTTATAAAAAAAGCTTTGGGCCTCGAAAACCCTTTTACTTTTTACAGTAAAAATTTACCCAGAAATTTTAAAGGGGATATCTTACCCCTTTCCCCACTTTTCTTTAAAGACAGGTTTTATTTTAAACGGTTAGCCCTTAAAAATTTTTTCCCATTTTTAATTTCCCATGATTAAATGTATTTAATTAAAAAGTGAAGGTCTTAGAAATGACCTGGAGGGGGGTCGGGGTTTTACTAAGAAGGAATGCTTTACTATCAGTTTTTTAAATTCCAGTTTAAAAACCATAAGGGGGCGAAATTTTTTTACTACAAGGGCCCTCTTTATCACAACTTTTATAAGGCTGTTTTGGGTTTCCCCAATTTCACCCCAGTAAGAGCTCAGTTTTTCTTTTGGGTAAATTTTGCTCGGGGAAAAAAGGGAAAGTTTAAAGGATTTTTGTCGCCCCAAAAAGATTGCTTTTTTGCTAAAAGATCTTGAAAAAAACCCAAACCCACTCTGCAATATTTTGTCCTTTAACAAATCCAAACCTAAATCTGAGATACCCCCTTTGTATGGGCTGAATCTGCTTTTTCAGGTTGCTTTTTTGGCAAACCTTTTTGGGATCTTTCCTGATAGGCGGGCCAGAAAGGGTCGTATGGGCTACGACCTGGCCCCCTACTGCACCCTAGTGGAAGCCAGTTAAAACACTCCCCTTTTTTTCAAAATGGAAACCAAGGAAAACCCAGGAATGAGGTAAGATGAATCAATGTAGTGAGACAACCCCTTTAACTCTGATTGCTTTGGGCAACAAAGAAAGTGTTACTTAGACTATTTTGATAAATAAGGCTAAATCAAAGTGTTAGGATAATGCAGATTTGCACTTTTTTTTTTATTTTGCAGCGTGTGATATTAAGAGAATGATTTAGATGCAGGGGACAGATTTGTCTCTTTTGAACTTACCTTTATTGTAAAGCTTGTAGTTTATCCATGATACAACAATAAGCCTTTATTGTTCTATCTAGGGAGCAGTGTTCTCTAGGATTCTTGGGCTATCCCTTTTCATTTATTATTTTCCTTTTGTAGGTATGGATAACAGCCATGAATCAAGGGTTAAAGACTGCAACTTTCTTCTGGCCAGGATCGGATGTTAAGATTAATGGAACATATCCAAATATTTATGAAACATACAATAGGTAATTACAAGCTGTATTGTATTTTTAACAGTTTTTCTTACTATAGTTTACAGTATTGAAACTGACCCAAAAGAGACACTCGCAATTATATATTTCCTAACATTCATAACAAAACAAAGAGGCTGCAACATACCTAAAAGACATTAACATGAAATACAATTAGACTATCTAAAAACTAGAAACTTTTGATACAGATCTATGGATGTGGTCCAGAACAATGATGTTTTTTGGAAAAAGGGTCAGATAAGCCATGTTTCTAATTTACGAACAACAATTTTATGTATAGAGAAGATTGGGTTAAATTATTTACATGGTTCGAAAGGGTTAAACAAGAAAACATAATGCGCAAAAATATGAAATGAAAGAGGTGCTCCAATTAGTTTCTATGAGGAACAAAGAAAGTCTTAGACCAAGACAGTTTTCATACATGTGGCCCTTAGTAGTTTGTTCAGGTATTGTGTTGTTATTTTTACTTTACAACATCTAGTTCTATGAAAAACGTATGACACACAATATAATGTATAACACATAAACAGTAGACCATATCAGAACTTTTCAAGAGGTATATGCTGGAAACTACTCCCCATGTATACCCCAAGGAAGCTCAAAGGGGTGCTCTTACCATGTTGTTTCACAGAGTCTGTTCTTTACAGAAAGCATCATACTCACACTTTCTGTTCAGTCTGTAGGTAGTTATACAGCATGATTGATATATCAGCTCTGCTATTCTTAGCTGAGCCTGTTAAAGTGACATTGCTAAAAAATCTTTTAAACTGAGAGGCAGAAGGCTACAGAGTTGTAAAGCATTGAAGTTTGTCATTAACACAGATAAACAAGCTCCTGTATTATAGACAATACACAGCAGGTAGTAAGTCAACATGGTTGGACAGGGCATCTGGAGGAGTAAACAAGACAGAGAGACTGTTGGTAACCTTGGAAAACCTGTGCATACAAGCAGAAGATCACCACTATCTCTGAAACCAAACAAAATCAGAACAGTAAGGGCTAGTTCACACAGCTTACTGCCGACTTAATTGCGGGGACGGATTTCGTCCCGCAATTACACCGGCTGCTGTGCAGCGGGGGCGGGGGGCCGGCAGCTCGCCGACCCCATAGACAGTCATTATTCACGGCGCATACACGCCGTAAATAATTGACATGTCATTTTTTCCCCCCCTCGGCGTATTCGCCAAGCGGGGAGAGGAGACGGAATCCATAGTTCTCTATGAGAACTATGGATTACCGTAATGAAAGGGACGGATTTCAGCCGTACTGCAGCACAAATACGGCGCGCAGTACGGCTGCAATCAGTGCCCAAACCAGCTGTGTGAACGAGCCCTAAGGCTATATCTACACAGCACAGGCTTTTGATAGGATTTACGGCGGATTCAGTACTTAGAATCTGCAAAATATCCGACTGTAACCAGTGCTCTGTAGATCTCAATAGAAAATCTGTGCTGTACTCTACACAGCACAGTTTTTCTACCTTGGGTTTTCCTAACAGCAGGAAATCCAACCGTGTTTTTTTGTACAAAAAACGCCCCAAAACCCATGGTGCAACGAAGTTAAAATACCATCAAATTTGCTATGGTATTTTAGCTTCACTGTGTAGACATAGCCTATTGTATTCGGTAAGTTTTAATTTCCATTTTTCTACATGTTGGACGCTAATCAATGTGGTGTGAAAACCCCTTTAAATGCAATGTGAATATAGATTTATAATGATTTGAACCTAATGATTCTGCATTCAGCGCTACGTCACCATGAAGTTATCTTGTTTTGGAATATTGCGGCTTATTCTTACCCTTGCTCCTTTTTTGTAGAAAGATTTCCGTAAAAATGTTTGATGAATATTTAATGTGGTACATTTCTTTCTGCAGATCAATACCTTTTGAAACCAGAGTCATGTCTGTTCTCAAATGGCTGCGTCTACCTGAAGATGTTAGGTGAGATATCTTTTCATCTGCAACCATTATGCTGTACCATAAAACAAGCCATAAAATAGGCTGCTAGAAAGAGTATACTAGCTAAAAAATAAAATCACACAAATGGTATAAAATGGGCTTTGCTTTATTAAGAGTCAATTTGCTTTTATTCACTGGCCAAAATGATCACTCTTTAATACACAGTGTAAGTGATGTCTTTAAGCAAAGCTGCCTCTTTGAAACCATCTAAATACATTAGATAATTTACAAAGCATCAATTTTTATATATTCTACCTCTATAAACTAAATAATTCCTTTAACAAGCTGGAACAACTGAGGTGATAGGAGAGAACAGTCAAACAAATTTTACAAAGACTATTTTCCTAGTATTTTGCAAATTCTAATATTTTGCTACCCACAACAGAGACAACTCTGATGCTAGGTCTACACAGCACAGGATTTTGGTTGTTTTTTCAGGGGAGGTAGTATTATGAATCTGCTGAAAAACAGACCCTGCCCTTCGCTGTGTAGACTTCAATAGAAAATCTGTGCTGTAGTCTATACAGCACGGATATTTTACTGAGGCTTTACGAAAACCGACCAGCGGAATATAGAACATGTTCTCTATTCCGCGGGACCGACGTCAGATTCCTACAGCCCTAGTGAAAATGTCATCTGATTTTGGACGCCATTTTCACTTTGCTTTGTGGAACTAGCCTTATAGATATTTCGTCTTCATTACCCAAATTACTCTTGCTCAGAGTCACAATAGTTTGTATGTGATTAAGATCAAAACTTTCAGTGTACTTAAAGCTTACTTAAAGGGGTTGTCTCACTACAAGGATTGCTTTTTATGTTAAAGATCTTGCAAAAACAAGTCACTTTGCAATATATGTCCATTAAGAGTGTCCTACCTATTCCTAGATATCCCCTCTTGAATGGGCTGCATCAGCTCCTCAGGTCACTATAGCTACAGACCTGTTCAATCTCTCATGATAGGCTGCCAGCACTGGTGGCTATAGCTACAGAACTGGCTTCTACTGCAGCCTAGCCATTAAATATGCCCCTGAATTCAAAGTGAAACCAAGAAAACAGGACTGAGGTAAGATGAATCAATGTAGTGAGACAACCCCTTTAAGAATCTTATGATGATAATCCCACTGGACATCAGGGTCCTGCAAACTTGTGCCAATGAACTACCACCCTGAAAACACTTACCCCCTATTTGCACTAAAGGGAAACTTGCCAGGTGATTTTTGCTATGCTATCTGAGACCAGAATGTGTGAGGGCAGAAAGAAGCTGAGCTCTGTGATATGCAGGTTTTTATGATTTGATGCTACATTTCTGAGTTAAAAGCAAAGATCATCTTTATAGTGAAACCCTCCCACATACAATGATTGACAGTTTACTCTGTATAGAAAACTGATGTAGGGAACACTGTCAATCACTGTTTTTGGGGACTTTTCACTTTTTTTACTGCAAAATCCTGCAACAAACCATGTAAACCCATATATCACAGTACTGCGCTCCATCTGTCACATCCTACTCTCAGATCTGGTGGAATAAACCACTGACAGGTTCCCTTTTTGATGAGAGCCACACATATAATGGTAGCATACTAACAAGATAAAAGTTCAGTTTAATCCTTTATTTTAGAATGCTGTTGTGAGTTAATTCAAAATAATTGACAAGTGTGTGTCGTTCTTGGCACTGTTTGATTTAGACCACACTTTTACACTCTGTATTTAGAAGAGCCAGACTCATCAGGACACATGTATGGTCCAGTCAGCAGTGGAGTAAGTACAATACCTTAGTATGTTATTTTGAATGTATGTTTCCTCAATGGAGGGTTGCCAACCTACATATTTCTTTATTCCGGACAATTTCCAAATATCACAGTCACCATTTTTACCAAAAAAAGGAAAAACTTAATTAATAATAAACATTTTTACACATGTCTATAGATCAGTGTACTAATATGAACTGATTAACAGTCTCTACTGTGATCTGTAAAGTGATAATTATACATACAATAAGTAGCTGAAGTAACATTCTCTAGGAATATTTACGGATTTATCAATTTTTTTTTAATGGACACTGCTACTTTTACAGAAAAAACAAGGATTGACATGTATGAATCCTGGCGCTGACAAACCAGTTCTAAATAGCTTCTGCAGTTCATACATCCTAGTGCCCATACAACAGGACTGGCTCAGGCAGACCACCTTTAACTTGGTCTGGCTGTGCTAACTTTTCTGCACCTAGATTTGGAGTCAAAGAACCATAAATGTGTCTACTTCTATGAATGTAGTGCGACACTCACTCCCAGAACGCCCCGAATCTTTGGCGCATTAAAAAGGCACTTATCTCGCCAAAGTTTGGAGTGTGCCTGTTCATATATTCTTTTTGGCTCAAAGTACACCAAAAAACTGGTACAGCCCCATTCATACATGTCGCCCAAGAAGCTGTGGTTGGTTGGCAGCCCTGCCTCTTTGTGTATGACAGAGCAGAGCTTATGTGTCAATGCTTGCAAATGAAGAATGAATGAGCACCTTCTTACATCTACAACCCTTCTAACAAATACATTTTCTCTTCACTATGGAGCAGTATTTCAAGATTATACTCAAAGGTCGTCACAGATGATGGCTGATCACTTAGTGGTCATAAAGCTTTTCCTACATTTTCCACCTAAAACATAAAAATTACCATAGATGATTGAGAGTTAGCAAGGAGATTAAAGACGTGACAACCATTTTCAGAGCAGAATAAAGCTGATTGCTGGGGTCCTAGAAATCCTGTGATCAGCAGGCCTGTTGGGAACTCTAATGAACATGAATTATAGAAACCAGGTAAAACTTTTAATCCTAGCGAAACATGCATATCATTACCATATGTCCATCCAGAGCTGCTGGAATACATACATATACACACACTTTGGTTTGCCCTAAAAATAACTCGACACACAGGGCGACATGTATGAATTCTGCTGCTGATAGACCAGTTCTAAATCACTTTAAGGTAGTGTAGAATGCGCCAGAATGTATGAACCTGTTCTTCTGCAGGTCATACATACAGGTGCAGTTTAATGCCAGTCTAATGCCAATATGACAACTCATCCTCAGGCAGACCACCTTTACCCTGGTCTGACTGTTATTACTGATCTGCACCTAGATTTGGTGTCAAAGAATCATAAATGTCTACTTCTCTGAATGTGGTGCGACACTCCCACAGAACGCCCCAAATCTCTGGCGCATTAAAAAGAGTCTTTGGCGTGGTACCGAGGCACTTATCACGCCAAAGTTTGGAGTGCGCCTTTCATATATCTATAGAACTGGTCTACTACTGCTTTTTGAGGTCAAAATTCTGCTACAGCCTCGTTCATACATGTTGCCCACAATGTCTAAACCGCTGGCAACAAAAGTGAGTATACCCCTAAGTGAAACAGTTACTAGTGGTTTAGACATTGATGGCTGTGTGTTGAGTTATTTTGAGGGCACACCAAATTTACATTGTTATGCATTGTAAAGTAATGTCAAATGTCACATCTTCAGTGTTGCCCCATGAAAATATATAATACAATATTTGCAAACATGTGAGGGGTGCACTCAATCTAATATACTATTTAAATAGGTTCTTACATGTTACCTTGATCAGTTGTATAGCATTATAGAGGTTTCCCCATCTGGTTGTTCTCACAGAAGCTGTTTTTTTCCCACTGCTTCAGGCTCCCACTTAGGCCATGTTCACACGGCTTAAAATGGGCCGTATTTCGGTCCGTAATTCCGGCCGGAGTGCGCAAATTACGGCTGAAAACGGCCCATTCATTACGGTAATCCACAGCTCTCATAGAGAACTATGGATTACGTCTCCTCTTCCTGCTCGGCAATACGCCGAGGCGGGGAGATAATTGACATGTCACTTTCTAGCGGCCCCGGCCACACGGCGTAATTGCGGGACAGTTAAGCTGTGTGAACCTAGCCTTACAGTGCAGGTTGTGGCCGGTTCTACAGCAGTGACTGATACTTCAGCTCTGCCAACACTTACTACTAGGCTATGTTCACACGGTGTATTTGCAGGGCGTAATTTCGCCCCGCAATTACGCCGTGTGGACGGGGGCGGGGCGGGAGCGGGGGAGTGAGCGGGGGGCCGGCACTTCGCCGGCCCATAGACAATCACTGCTAGCGGCGCGTATACGCCGCTAGAAAGTGACATGTCAATTATCTCCCCGCCCGGCGGCTTCGCCGGGCGGGGAGAGGAGACGTAATCCATAGCTCTCTATGAGAACTGTGAATTACCGTAATGAATGGGCCGTTTTCGGCCCGTAATTGGCGCACTTCGGCGCCTAATTACGGACCGAAATACGGCCCATTTTAAGCCGTGTGAACATAGCTTTATCTGTGCTTGCTAGGGAGACATTGGTAAGGGAGGGAATGTAAAAATAAATGACAATGTCTAAACAGCATGTCTGGTTATAAATGTGAACTAGCAAAGCTGTATTCTTCAAGATAGGAAACTTACCTGCTGCCAAGACACACTGTTAGCTGCTGAGTGACTCTGTTATATTCATATAAATAAACAGCTATGTGCTCTGCAGACCAGACAAGATGGTACAAAGCTTCTCCCCAGCCAGTAACTCTAAGGGCTAAAGTTTTTCTCAGTAGAGGGATATGATCATAAATTCTAAAGAAAACTCTATCCTGCTGATAAACCACAGCAGGGAGTGATGTCACCAGTCCGACCAATGCAAAAGCAAAGGGAGATGAAGCTTGTGTAAACCAGCAGGTAAGAACTGCACTATCTTTAAAAATAAGGCAAAATTGGAATAGCAAAGGTTTTGGTAATAACATTTTATATTCTTCATACTTCTACAGCTTTTAGTTTTGCAATTAGCAAGATTCCACTTACTTTGATTGGGTAACAGGCTGCAAAACCAGAACCCAGTTGTTAAAATACTCTGCAATAAAAACATATCTAGCTTTAATTTAATATCCATTTGTATTTGCATTAACATACATTACATTAACTTCTAAATAGCCATTCATTTCCCCACCCTTAGTTAAACTTGATGGACTTTTTTCAACGTAATGTAATTACTGTATTTTCGATTAAATGTAGAAAACTGTTAATCAATAATCAAATAACGCCCTTCTCACTAGTCAGTATTTTATTTTCTTGCAGTCATATTTAAGAAGCAGTTACTGAATATCTACAGCAGTTTAAAGTTATACCTACATCATTTATATACATTTTACACATATTTTATGTTTTTATTTTATCTTTTTGTATGATATTAACAAGTCTTTAATAATCTGACTTTGTTTATGCAGGTGATCAAAGCCCTTATGAAAGTGGAACAAATTGTAGGAAATCTGATGGATGGAATTAAACAACTAAATTTAGACAAATCTGTGAATCTCTTGCTTTTGTCTGACCATGGTAAGCCGATTTGTCAAGACTGAAAGAATTATTTCTCTATCTAAGTGCAAATTCTCTATCCAGTAGATGTTGTTGATGGGCACTGCCAGGGACATAGCTATGGGGGTGCAGCAATAGCAGTTGCTACTAGGCACCTTGGTTGCATTGGCACCTAAAGGGCCCACACACCCCTCTGCTTCATAAATAGACAACAGTTTTATAAATGGCACATGGTAGGTGGGAACCCAATTATACATTTTGCACTGGGGCCCAGGAGATTTAGAGGGGTTGTCTCACTACATTGATTCATCTTAACTCAGTCCTATTTTCTTGGTTTCATTTTGAATTCAGGGGCGTGTTTACTGGCTTCCACTAGGCTGGAGTAGAAACCAGGTCTGTAACTATAGCAACCAGTGCTAGCAGCCTATCAGGAGAGATCACACAGGTCTGTAATTATTGCGACCTGAGGAGCTGATGCAGCCCTTACAAAAGGGGATATCTCAGAATAGGTAGGACATTGGTAATGGACATATATTGCAAAGTGATTTGTTTTCGCAAGATGTTTAACATAAAAAGCAATCCCTGTAGTGAGACAACCCTTTTAAGTTACCTCTGAGTACGGCTGCACATGTTCTTGGTTTTAAATATTAAGGAGCCTTGCCATTATTTGAGAATTGGTCAGACTATCGTGTCAGCCCAACAATAGAAGAAATGGCTTTTTGGGGGTGCTTAATAGATAGCATTTTTTACAGACTTCTCTATAGGACAATGGCTCAAGTGGCAAAAAAATGCATGTGGAATTATATAAATAAATTTAAATGGCAAAAAAAGAGCTGGGAAAAGTCACACCTTCATACTCTTTCTCCCCAGAAGTCGTGCCTCATTAGAGTATGTTCACACAATGGATTTGAATGCGAAATTCATTACAGTTTCCACATCCAAATCGCAGTCCGTGTCCCTTTGTTTTAAATGGGAAATCCGCGTCTGAAGCAGAATTTACTGATGGGAATTGAATATCTGCATCACAGAAAAATAAGATGTGACGTCACTTTAATGATGCGAAATCTGCTTAGATTCCAAATCATATGCAGATCAGTCCCTTCAGGAAAATTTAACATGTGAACCTACCCTACGAAACGGAAAACTAAAGGAGGTGGGGGCTAAATGGTTGTGTGACATTTATTTATTTTTTAATTTAGAAACTGTACCACTTTACTGTGCCTTGTGTTGCATAGGGTTCAGCTGTGATACCAGACCTAGCCAATGGAGAGGAGTGGCTCTGATTCTGATATAAAAGCATACTCTTTTTACTCTTCTGAGATAACCTCTTATTGTGTCTCCTATTTTAGCATAATTTTTTGCATTTCTAGGTCATAGTACAAATGCCTTAATCTAAAGAATGTGCGTGATCTATTGGTAAATGTGCCTATACATATCATAGGAAAGCTGACTTAACCCACTGATTTCAATGGGATCAGACAAATGGCTAATGTAAATTAAGTGAGTCCTAACTCTTCCCCCGGTGGCCGGAAACAAATGATTGGGCATGTTAAATTTCATCATGCACAATGCTTTGTTCCACCAGGAACTAAGAAGGCAGCAGAAAAATCTGTCTAATACTCTGCTGCAGTACATTGCTCTGTGTGTATATACATACATATATATGTACAGAGCGATGTGTGTGTATAGATAGATAGCTGTGGGCTGAAGGGAAGCTTGTTTTACAGTTATCTAAAGAGTATGGCCACCTTAACTCGTGCTTTAATAGACCAGAATGGTGCATGTTGAGTAACCAAGAAATGAATAGTTGTTGGTAATTGAAGGGGTGTTCTACGACCTATTCATGCTCGTTTGTCTATTGGGTCATGAGTAAAAATAGAAGACTCATACTTACCTCCCGGATGCTCCCGTTCACTCCTGGCTGCCAATCTGTATATCTCGGATGTAAGCATTGAACTTTTATCATTCATGTGACAGGTGCAGACAATCACAGGCCACAACCTCGTGTTCATGTGACCTCTCTGGCCTGTTATTGACTGCAGCTGTCACATGAATGAAGACCGTTCACCACTACAGCCAGGATGAATGCATGGGCAGCCGGGACTGAATAGGAGCATCTGGGCGGTAAGTAGGAGTCTTATCTTCTATTTTTAATCATGCCCCGGCAGATAGAAAACGAGCACTATTAGGTCCCGGAGTACCCCTTTAAAGCCAGGGGTAGGAATAAATATGGTGAGAAAATAGGTGTATATGTACTTATATTTACTGTTTATAATGTTTGTGTATCAGGCATGGAGGAGTCGTGCTGCGAAAATATTGCTTATCTAACATCTTATGTAAACGTCTCTAAAGACTACATTGTGGTATATGGACCAGCAGCACGTCTGCGACCTGTGCGATTACCAGATGAGTATTTCTCTTGTATGTTATTATCTATTACTTTTATATGATCTTATTTTGTTACTTATCAAGTCTGACACGTTTGCCCCATTGACTTAAGCAGTCATTATGTCTTGTGTGTTGGAGATACTTATCAAGTTCTAAAAGCATAGCAATGCATTTACATCTCATGCTTCCTGTGTTAGATATGTTTGCAGTACAGTGTGTGTGTATGTATGTGTGTGTATATATATATGTGTATGTATGTGTGTATATATATATATATATATATATATATATGGCGTACAAATGTGGTTACTGAATGTTTTCAGGATCTCCCACTGAATGCACTGACAATAATTATATCACCTGTGTCAGGATCTCCAACAGAATGCATGGGCAATAATTACATCACCTGTGCAATACTGAGGAAATCCTGAAAACGTGACCTGTTGGTGGGTCTTGAGGACTGGAGTTGAGAATCACTGCTCTAGACTAACATAACCAGCAAAACCAAGCCTGGACCTGGAAACATGGGAGTAGCCATCCCACCCAGCTCTTTGGCTACTCCAGTAAAAAGTCAACACAGATAAACTGCATTGCAGCCATACTAACGGTACAAACGTGTGTCTGTGACCTTTGGCCGCTGACACCAGTACTACTTGGCTTTTTACCTCACCTAGGCCAGACACCTCGGTGACGCATACCTGCCATCCACGATGGCACCTTGTGCCTATTCACAGTAGCTATAAAGTAATAACAAATTCACAAATATCCATTAATTGCATAACTAGTAAAGAGAAGTATGAACCATATCTTAGAACAATGTAGTATTGTTAGTTATTTTTTTTCCATTGGTCCACTTCAGTTTTGTAAATTATTTTGTTGTAGTCCTTTATTCTTTTCATGAACTTTGTTTTTTTTTAATTGGTATAGGATAGTAAATGAATGCTAACTAGTCCTAGATTTACTGAATGAAAAAAGAAAAATGCAGGTGTGTTGCTAAGAAGATGAATTATCAGTGTGCCCTTGTTTATCTTAGCTTAATAATTATTCAATAGAAGGTAATATTAATGTATACATTGACCCATAAAGTGCACCCTCTCTCTAAGGTGAGCAAGACAAAAATAGAATTCTTCTCTTGGTATGCGAAAGCTGCACTATATTGACTGTATAAAATATATTCTAAAGTACAAAAGATTTAGGAGGCCCCTGTTTATAAAAGCATATCTAGAGAATAGTTTTTTTTTACTACATATACTATATATATGAAAAGACACATATGCATGTTTTTCTCACCATCTGACATGAAATCAGAATAAACCTTACCTGTTTTAGGTCAATTAGGATTACCACAATTATTTATATTTGCCAAATTACAGAATAATGAGAGAATTTTTAAGGTATTTTTATTACTTTCCGCAAAGTCAAAAGTTTACATACATTTCATTAGCATTTGATAGCATTGCCCTTAAACTGTATGACTTGGGTCAAACGTTTTGACCCAAATCCTTCCACAAGCTTCTCACAATAGTTGGTAGGACTTTTGGCCAATTTCTCCTGACAGCGCTAGTGTAACTGAGCCATGTTTGTAGGTCGCCTTGCTCGCATTTGCCTTTTCAGCTTTGCCCATACATTTTCAATAGGATTGAGATCAGGGCTTTGTGATGGCCATTCCAAAACATT
Source organism: Phyllomedusa bahiana (assembly GCA_025379985.1). Taxonomy (NCBI): domain Eukaryota; kingdom Metazoa; phylum Chordata; class Amphibia; order Anura; family Hylidae; genus Phyllomedusa; species Phyllomedusa bahiana. The sequence goes on along the minus strand of JAODAL010005138.1, from coordinate 54,633 downwards.
GACTTGATTATCCTTAAGCCACTTTGTAACCAGTTCAGCAGTATGCTTAGGGTCATTGTCCATTAGAAGACCCATTTCCACCCAAGCTTTAACTTCCTGGCTGATATCTTGAGATGTTGCTTCAGTATTGTCACATAATCTTTTTCCTCATGATGTCATCTATTTTGTGAAGTGCACCAGTCCCTCCTGCAGCAAAACAACCCCACAACATGATGCTGCCACCTCCCGTGTTTCATAATTAGGATGGTGAACTTAGGCTTCCCAGCTTCACCCTTTTTCCTTCAAACGTAAAGATGGTCATTATGGCCAAACACTTAGATTTTAGTTTCGTCAGACCACAGGATATGTCTCCAAAATGTAGGTTTTGTTTCTGTGTGCATTTGCAAACAGCAATCTGGCTTTTATATCTTTCTTTTGGAGTAATGGAATCTTCCTGGCAGACGCATTTCAGCCTATGTTGATACAGTACTTGTTTCACTGTGGATTTTACAGATCTTACACAATCTTACCAGCCTCCAACAGCATCTTCACAAGATCTTTTGCTTTTGTACTTGGGTTGCTATGCACAAATCGGACCAAAGGACCTTCATCTCTAAGGCACAGAACCCATCTCCTTCCTGAGCAGTATGATGGCTGGACATGCTCATCTTGTTTGTACTTGTGTATAATCATTTGTACAGATGAATGAGGCACCTTCAGGTATCTGGAAATTGCGCCCAAAGATGAACCAGACTTGTGCAAGTCCACAATTCTCTTCCTGATATCTTGGCTGATTTCTTTCGATTTTCCCATGAAGTTACACACAGAAGCAGTGTGTTTCTGGTGTGCTTTAAAATACATTCACAGGTGTTTCTGTAATTAACTCAGAAGCTTCCAAAGACATGAGATCATAATATAGGCTGTCCCAAATTGTTTAAAGGCACAGTAATCCTATGTAAACTTTTGACTTTACAGAAATTAATAAAAATGCCTTTAAAATGATCTCTCATTATTCTGGCATTTGGCAAATAGAAATAATTTTGGTAATCCTAATTGACCTAAAACAGGTAAGTTTTATTCTGATCTTATGTCAGATAGTGAGAAAAACATGCATATGTGTCTTTTTATATAGTGTATGTAAACGTCTGTTTTCAACTTGTATGTATATGTGTATATATGTATCCATCCCTCTTCTTCCCACCATCCCCCTCTCTTTCTCTCTCTCTATTGGAATATGTATATATTTTATTTTTACAACATATTTTCAACTTTAGGTGTCTAATCTTCCAGAATGTCTTTTTTAGTTGAATATGCGGAGCTCGCCAAAAACCTATCAGTAAGTACAAATGCAATTTAATTGACTGTGTAAATATATAGAATACAACATGACAATTATTTATTAAAGCACGATTCCTATTTATAACCTGTACTAATTAATTTGAGAGTACTGTATATGCAGTGTCGGACTAGGGGCTCATCGGTGGAGATGATTCTAGGGGCCCAACCTACATCTACTGTACATGCCTTTTATACTCTGCCTCTTGCTTTTTGCCTCTTTCTCTCTGCCTTTCTGCCTCTCTCAAAGATGTATATGCAGTTTAAAAGAAACTTCCGGTCTGCCATGCTCAGGGGATCAATAATGAATCTAATGGGTCAATATACATTGTCATCAATCTTAATTTAAAGGGTGCTTTATGAAGACAGAAAAATCCTACAAATACTGGTATTTCTGCACACATAACAACCTGCACTGCAACCTTTATCGATAAAACAAATCTTTGTTCTGCAAGTGCTATAACAAAAAAAAAAATACTAGAAACAATGCCAAAATTTCTGCTAATTTCACCTCACAAAAAAACTGAATATAAAGCAATCACATGTTATATGAACCCAGAAGTGATAAAAAAGAAAACCTACAGCTTGCCCTACAAAAGAAACCCTTACACAGCCACACCAAAGGAAGAATAGATAAAGGATCTGAGTCTCAGAAGATAACACATTTTTAACTAATTTTATTGTGTAAGACTAGTAAAACAGAAAAATATACAAACGTGGTATTGCCACAGTCATATTGACAAGCAGAATAAGGCTATGTTCACATGGCAATTATTGGGACGTATCTCGCCCCGTATTTAGCGCCGTACTGCGCTAAATATGGGGCGAGATATGTCCCAATAATTACGGTAATTCACAGTTCTCATCGTTCTCATAGAGAACGTCTCCCCTCCCTGCTCGCACAATACACCGAGCGGGGAAAGAAGTGACATGTCAATTATTCACGGTGTATACGCGCCGTGAATAATAAATGTCTATGGGGCCGGCAGGCACACGGCGAAATACGTCCCCGCAATTACACCATGTGAACCTAGCCTAAAGGTAACTAGTCAGTTATGCCACAAAGATGTTTGCCGCAGATGTGAACCTTCCCTAAGGCTGGGTTCGCACAGTGTTTTTGACACTTATTTAACAGCACAATTTGTAAGCTAAAACCTGCAACGGGTCCGAAACACAAAAGAAATAAAAGCCTTCTCATTATATCTTTTCTCTGTATAGACTTCAATCAAAGTTTTGACTTACACTTACTGGCCTAAGGCTGTGTTAACACGCTGTGTTTTGTTGCGTTTTTTTTCTCAACTACATCAAAAACGCTTGAAAAAAAATGTATAAAAAATGCATGTTTTTTATGTAATTCAAAAAAAATACAACAGTGAACACAGTGAACTCCATAAAAAAGGAAACAAACTGCAACAATGGTACAATTAAGTTTTTTGTCACATTCCACCCTATTTAGTGGGGTTTTCCAGTACATTATATAGAATGCTCAATAGTGCCACTAAAACATATTTTTTTTCCTGCAAAAAACTAGCCCTTATGTGTTTATGTAGAAAGATAAAAAAAAAAAGTTGTGTCTCTTGGAAGGCAGGGAGGAAAAAAACAAATGAAACGGAACAAAAAACAAACGCCTGGTCCTTAAGGGTTTAAAAAAACAACCCATAAAATTTTTTGATTAATCGAAAATTAAGCACATGAAACACAAGTTATTGTCGTCGGATGTGCTTAACCGTGGACTATGCAATGATTCACAAATATTTTTTGTATTATATATATTATATATATATATATATATTATATATATATATATATATATATATATATATCACGAGTGTGAATAGTAATAAATTATGAAAGTATTTTTGCAAAAAAACGATGGTCCACTATGTAGTTGTATATAAGTAACCGAAAATTTTACCTGTGTTGCAAATTAGTTACTTCCAAAGCTACTTACATTTAAAAAGCTGCCTTTTTGATGTGTGTTTTAAACAGCATTCATTGTCTAAATGCAATTTTTATGCCGTTGAGAAATGCAGCAAAAACACAACAAAAATGCAACATGTGAACGCAGCCTTGTGCAGCTTTATTTTAGCATATGTATTATGGCTTCAAGTCATGGTCTGACCATGGGTCTAATAACCCACCTAAAAAGCATCATGGATCTCTATCATGCTTTTAGTTCAGGTCTTCACATACATGGCCGTATAACTAGCTAGTATGGCTCATATTTCTTCTTAAAAGACATAGGGCGACATGTATGAACGGGGCTGCACCAGTTTTCTGGTGTACTTTGAGCCAAAAGAATGTATGAACAGACGCACTCCAAACTCTGGCACTTTAAGTCCTTTTGTAATGCACCAAAGACGCTATTTAATGCTCCAGAGATTAGGTACGTTCTGGGAGTGTCGCACCACATTCATAGAAGTAGACATATTTATGATTCTTACATGCCAAACCTTGGCACAGAACAGTTAGAACAGCCAGACCAGGTTACAGGTGATCTACCTGAGCCAGACTTGTTGTACTGGTACTACACTACGCCTGTATGTATGACCTGTAGAAGAACAGGTTCTCACATTCTGGCACATTCTACACTTAAAGCTATTTAGAACTGGCCTGTCAGCGTCCGGATTCATACATGTCGCCCATAGACATTAGAATGTTGGCAAATCAAACCAAAATTATACGGCCACATCTACAACCATGTGAGCTCTAGACAAGTGTCAACATTGTGGGATCATTGGTTTCTAGTTTAGAGAGATTTCACATAACCTGTATTCTTCATTGTATTTCTTTTCTTCAGTGTAGACAACCCGATCAGCATTTCAAGCCATTTCTGAAGCAACATTTACCAAAACGCTTCCATTTTGCCCATAATGAAAGAATTGAGTCGCTTCATTTTTACAGTGACCCAAAATGGCAAGTTGTAAAGTAAGTGAGACATTTGTTCCAATCTGATTATTATTATCCCGCTCTCCAATCCCCATAAAAAGCGCTTAAGAGAACTCCAACTCGACTAGCATTGTGTACTGTCCTGTATACATGGCAATAATCTAGAAACCATAATCAATAGTGGGACAAAACAGGTTACATCTGATATTTGGGTCCCTGGATTATGATTAATGGCACATTTACATTTCTTTGGGATTATCATTCTTTTATCAATCTTCATTAATCTTCATCTTCTTTCAGGATCAGTATTTATCATTTTTGTTTTTAATTTTTAGTCAGAAAAAACTACCACAACCTGATTTTGATTTGTCGTTCGTGTTTTAATCACTTAGATTGGATTCACGTTATGTTAATTTTGCTTTCTAAATAAATGCATTTTTTGGAACGCAAGTTTTCTGCATGTGTTTTCCATGCAAGTTTATTTAGAACTAACTTAAAGGGAGCCTGTCAGGTGCTTTATGCTACCCTGAGAGCAGGAAGCTGGTTGATTGGGTTATGAAGAGAAAAGCTGAGCTCTGATATATAGGGTTATATGATAGAGAGAAAAGCTGAGCTCTGTGATATATAGGGTTATATGATAGAGAGAAAAGCTGAGCTCTGTGATATATAGGGTTATATTATATAGGGAGAGAAGCTGAGCTCAGTGATATATGTGATATATAGGATTATATGATAGACGAGAGAATCTGAGCTCTGTGATATATAGGGTTATATGATAGAGGAGAGAAGCTGAGCTCTGTGATATATAGTATTATATGATAGAAGGAGAGAAGCTGAGCTCTGTGATATATAGGGTTATATGATAGAGGAGAGTAGCCGAGCCCTGTGATATATAGGGTTATGTTGTTTCATTTTAAACAGGAAAATTAAAGTATTGTGTACCCCCACCAATGTACAGTGGTTCAGTCTGCTGTGCACACACCTATGCAGGGAAAGCTGTCAGTCACTCTATGTGGATGGAGTAAGCAGGACTTAAAGGGGTTTTGCCAGGACTTGAGTTACTTACCTCCTAATTAGCACAGAGTAGAATATAAACAAATCACGCTGAGTCATGAAGGCTGCAGGGGAGAGAAGGAGGGGGTGAGCAAGGAGTGAGGAATAAGGGAGCGTCTCAAAACCTAACTGAAATAATAACATTACAACAGTGGATTCTCTATACAGCAAGACACAGGCTCATACACTGCACTTTCTCCCCAACCCCTCATTCATTTTCCCTGTCATCAGATAAGAAGTGTTTCACTCAAGCGCGACCTGTCAGCTCCCCTGGTCGTGTCTAATGCAAACTTTCAGGCATTGAGAAATGCTGTAGCTCTCAGAGTCTTCACTTTTTGTAATCACATATATTTAGAAAATGTATTAAATACCCATTTTGGAGGATCCCACGTCAACATTACATCATGGCAAAACCCCTTTAAAGGAGTTTTATCATTTGAGCTGTTCGTGCTCTTCAGCTAATTCTCTGAGATTGAGTTTGAAATCCAGGGGCGTGTCTCTTCTCTCAGCAGGCGTGTCTCTCTTCCCAGGAGGCATGTCTCTACGCACTGAAGAACTGTGACATCATCATTTTGTATGAAGCAGGGGATGCAGAAAGTTGTCTGGATATAACAGCTCCGTAGCCTCCTGCATGCTTATGTCTGCAGCCTTCAGGCTCCACAAGCTCTCTGCTGTGCTATATGTAGTTATACACACAGATGAGACATGTGAGGGTGTAAACTGCCCCCCCTTCCCCTCTGTTACCAGGCTGCAGTCTGTGTTACTGTTTTATATTGAGCAATACACATTGCCCTCCTACCCTTCTCTCCCCATGTTAAGAGGCAGGAGACTGTATAATACTGTGTTATATGAGGGGATCTGTGACTAGAGATGGGCGAATTGATTCTAACGAAGTGGAATTCGTTTAGAATTTCAGGAAAACTTCGGTTCGGAACGAAGTCGAACTTTGGGGTACTTCGCGTGAATGAAGTGTGCTTTTGATTGACAAAATGGCTGCGAGCATATGGCGCTACATGGGCAAAGCACTCTGGGAGGAAGAAGGGCATAGCCTGCATGACATGTGCAGAGATGAAGACCGCCGGGATTCTGTGACGTCACCGCACTATATAAGTCCGGGCGCGACACTTGGAGCTCATACCGCTCTCACTGTACTGATTAGGGAAGGTGCTGCCGCGGCTGCTTTTGATAGCTGATACTAAAGAACTCCTTTTATACAGCTTTTTTGGGGGGTGTCTCAGCTTGTCTCAGAGACTGCTTCTTTTAACGTTCTTTTTTCCGTTTTTTGTGGGGTATTGGATCGAATCCAGTGTGCTCCATGCAGCTGCTAAACATTTTAATGTATCTCCACAGCGCATTGAATACCCAAAGAGTGATCTAACCTGTTCCTTTTGTATTCCCCTTTTTTTAAAGAAATAGTTTTTTTAAAATACAAATCCATTCTTTTTTTGGCTCTCAATTCTTTGCACAATTTACATCCAGGGTTAAAAGCGTTGTCTGTGCGTGGTGACTAAAGAAACCTCTTTTTCCCCCGCCAAAAAATCATTTTTCCTTAGCATAATTCACAAGCAAAGGGTTCATTACAATTTTTTCTCTTGTTGTGTACGAAAAAAAAAATGCCATTGAAACACACAACAATGCTAGTAGTTTGTGGTTGCTCAATTTTTTTGCACAATTTACATCCGGGGGTTAATTAAGCGCTGTTCTGCGGTGTGATGACTAAAATAAACCGTCTTTTTCCCCGGGGCAAAAAAAAAATTTTTTCTGAAAACATAATTCACAAGCAAAGGGGAAAAATTACAAGTTTTCCTCTTGTTGTGTACGTAAAATACATCCATTGTAACACCTACAACTTTAGTTTTTGGGTTGCTCAATCTTTCGCGAATTTTTACACCCAAAGGGGTTAACTAAAGTATTTTTTTGCAGTTTTACTCATAAAAGAAACTTTTTTTTTTCACCGCCACAGAAAAATTCTGTAGCATAATTCATATCCGAAGGTTAACTAAACCTGTTTTGTGCTTTTTTTAACAGTTTTTAAAAAAGCCCCTACAAAATAATTTTTTCCCGCCCCTTTGTGGAGCGCAATTTTTATCCAAGGGTTACCCAACTTTTTATTGGGGTTTATTTGGGGGTCAAATACAGGGTGTGTTTTACATATACAATATTCCATCAAACAGTGTCTGTACTTTTTTGACAAACGTATGCAGACAAGAGGGGGAGGCTATTTACCCCGCGGTGGCATGGGGCCCAAAAATTCCTGGGAAAAGGCCCCCTTCGCAGCACAGCAAGGGGGCGTCCCCCAGCAGGGGGCACTCGGTGAGGGGGCCACAACGCCGCAGTCATCTAGCGGGGTGGGTTTTTGTTTACAACCCCAAAGGTTCTTTATTGGTTTTACTAGGTATCCACTTCCTCCCAATGACATCTACAACCCCGCGAGCGGTGGGGGCCCAGACACAACCCTTATTGGCATGGGCCCAGGGGCGGGTCACGGCCCCCCACCGCCCCGAACCCGCCTCTTTCCCATGTGGTTCCCTCAGCCCCGAGATCTATAAAGTGGTTTTGGGGGCGCTCACTATATAGCGAGGAGGGAACAATTTGAAGGAGGGGAGTCACAGCTACTTGGGAGCGAAGAAAAAGGGGGCCCCAAACCCCTCTTCTTGCAGTAGGCGGCAAAGAAAAAGATTTTGGAGAGTGACATGGGGGGGTCAAATTTGTGAGGGGTCATCTCTGCAAACCCCAAGCCCGGGGTGATGGGAAAGCAGTGAGGGATGAAACAAAAAATAGGATAAAGGTTAGCCCCCCCGCATTTGGGGACCGGGTAAAAAAAGGGCTTCAAAACGCGGGAGAAGGGGGCGTCAGTTTGGGGTTCAGGCAGCGGCGCAGCCAGAAAAGGGGGTTGTGGGGGCCGGAGCCCACAGGAAAGCAGCAGTGTGGGGGTTTAGGGAGCCAAGCTTCCATGGGTAAAAAACCCCGCGTCGCGGGCCCCAAAAGAAAGTACGGCACTGGGCTTCAGAAAGGGCAGGGGCGGTATAGTCCCTTCAGGGGCGGAGCTTTTTAGGGGGGAAAAATCACTACTCGGGGTTTGGCCAGTTTTTTGCAAAGACACCGGGGACCAATGGGGGAAATACATAAAAATCTGTGGGCAGAAAGTGAAGCGGGCCCAAAGGGACCAAAACCCGTTGGCACCAGGGCCCCGGGGCCTTTCAACACATGCAGCTTCCACCATCCGGTGGGCCTGGAGAAACGGGGCTCGGGTTGTTTTTTGGTCCTCCGGGCCCCCGGGCCCCAAACCAGAAAAGCCCCCCAGCGCCCTTGGCACGCATCCCTTTTTGCGGGGCCAGCCCAAGGCCCCCACCACCTCTGAAAGAAGGGACTGTTTCCCTTTGCTTTCATCCCCCCGATCCAGATGTTTCCTTGCCCTCATACTTTTCGCCAGCAGCGTAAAGGGGGAGCGATTGCAAAGGAGAAAAACAGAAATGTTTCCCAAACCATCCAAGGGTTTAAACAGCTAAACCGTGCTCCTGTCCCAAGTTTTGTTATTTAGCAGCCCCCCCCTTTCCAAATGGTAAAACCTTTTTGCACCTTTTCAGAAAAAAAAACCCCTTTTTAGGCTTGTTCCCCGAGCCGAGGATGGAGAGTTTCCAACCGTAATTTTTTTTAAAAAAAGGCAGTACCAGCATTTCCCAAAAATATGTAGAACAGAAAGGGGGCCCACCCTTTTATTTTTAAAGGGTTTTTTCCCAAAGGGTGCACGGCACGGGGGGCCCTCGGGAAGCTGTAACTACAGTAAAGGGCCATACATGCCCTTTTAAACCCCCAAAATTGGGGTAAAAGTCCCTTCCCTGCCCGGGAAACCCCAAAACAATTTGGACAGGAGCCCGCCTTTTTCCCTCCCCCCCACGTTGTTAAACTGCGGGCCTTGCGCCAATTTCCGCCTCCTCCCCCTCCACCACCACCACCATCTCAGCCTCCACAAGAAACTGCTCCATCATACCACTTTTGGGTAGGACACCACTTTGTCCCAGCATACACACCTGGCTTGCCTGGGCGAACAAGTCACACGGGAGGAACTTTTTTCCGCGTAATCAGCAAGAAATCATGTTGGCTTTCTCCCCCCCCAACTGCAAATCGGAACCTTGGTAAAAGGGACAAATGGGAAAAAACATGGTTCCGTTGCTGAAACCCGAGGGGGGTTGGCCCCAAAAGCCCTTGAAATGGCGCATTTGTTAAATCGGTTGTGAAAACTTTCCCTTTGAAGCTTCCACCAAATCTTCAAAAAATTTTTTGAAAATGGCCAGGAAACTTCACCATTCCTACAAACCAGGAACACCCCCTGGGGAATTGCGGGCGGCTTAACGGCCTCCCCCCAACACAACGTTATAGCGATGTTTCCACCCGTTGGGAATTTCCCACCTGCACATGTTGAAACCGACTGTAGAACAGAAAAAAGGCCTTTAAAACAAAATTTTTTGATAAACCGCCCGGACAGGATACTCCCCGGTTTAACTTTGATGTCAGCCAGTGGCAGCTCTTTCTGACACCTTGCCGTTTGTTGGGGCCCAAATTCGAGGAGGCGCCCGTTTTTGTCCGCGCCAGGACTACGGGATGAATAACGTCATTCCACTGCTTCAGGGTCCTGGAACAGATGCGAAAAATCTTTCGGGGAAAAGGGGGACATGATTTGGGGCCGACAAAAACTCACAGCCACTTTGGGGCCCGGGTGGGACTGAAAGGGAGGGGGAGGAGGGGGAAAACTTTGGGACCCAAAACATTTTTTTGGTAAAATTTAGTGATTTTCTCCCCCGGGTTGAAAAAGAGAAGTGGGGAACGGGAACACCCTGGAGGGGGTAAAATGGGGGGATGGGAAGACGGGGCAGATGACCCGCAAGCACCGGGGCATTAAAACAGGGGAGTGGAGGCGGGGAGCCCCTCGGATTTCACTTGTGCAAGGGCCCCCCGCAGCATGCTTTTTTGGGCCTGGCTAGTGACAGCCAAATAGTCCAGCATCCGGCAGAGGGGAATGACTTCGGCTCCCCACCCTTTTTTTGGGCCCAAACGTACCCGGGGGGTCCAAAATGGGAGCCTTTTTTCCCCGGCTATTTGAGAGGGAGGACCAAACCAAATACTAAAAGGGAAATCCCCCCCGTAGTCTTTTGGCCGTGCCCTATGGGGGGGGCTTCATCCCTCCTCGACGGGTCTAAACCGGGGGGTTTCTTCGCGCTCCCCGGAACTATTTCCCCCCGGGCGGTCCCGGGGAAAAAGGTGGGGGGTAGAGCAGTACCAGTTTCCATCAGCACAATCAAAGACTGGAAGTCGTTTGATGAGGCAGTTTCCCCCTTCACCTGCCTATTAGGAATTTATTTCCCCAGCAGAAAGCGGGAAACGTGGACGCCCCCAAAACCAACAGGTGGTGGCCTATTTGGGACACACTCTCCACCACCAAAATTTAGAAGTTTTCGCTGGATTTACTGGGCACCCAAAAACGGAATTGGGGGCTCCCAAACTTCCCGGGAGTTTTGAAAGGTGGAGAACTGCCCTTTTCCCCCCCAGTAGTGTGGCTTTCATAGGGGTGTTCAGTGTGGGGGGGGCCAATCGTTCCCCCAAAGGGAGAACCCGCTTTTTCCAGGGGAAATGGGGAAAACCGCCCTGCCCCTTTTTGGGTTAAAAGATAAAATTGGGCGGGGGTCAGCCAGGTTTTCCACACCCCAAGCCTTAGCGTAGCCCAACATCACCAGACCCCTTTCATCCAAACTGTGGAAAATGATCGGGTTTAAAACTACCTCCCTTTCAGCCACAAATTCCGATGCCGGCCCCCACCCCCCTGAGCCACACATCTGCTGACATTTTTTTTCCCTCTGCCACCGACCACCCTTTACCAGGGATTTGGTTTTTTTGGCCCCCCCCAAAACCCTCCACACTTTTGTCAATTGGCCATTTTATGACCCCCTCTGCGGTTCCCGGTCCGTGACATCCACACTTTTGGTCATTTTTCCACTCTCTGACCTCATGCGTTGCTCCTGCCCCCCCGTCAACTCCACCCTGCCCTTTTGTCCCAAACTCTTGGGGCCCTCTCCGTTTTTGCCCCCTTTTCAAAATTTCCCATTGTGCCACTCTCTGACCCCCCTTTCCCGCTGCAGCCGTCACCTCCAGTCTCTTTTAAATTGTGCCACTCTTGGGGCCCCAACCTGTTTTTGCCCCCCGGCAAATGCCCATTGGCCCCACTCCCCTTGCCCCTCAGCTCCCTGGCCACCGTCCCCCCTGCCTTCTCTGTCATTGGCCACCCCTGGGGCCCTACTACTTTTTTTCCACCCCAGAAGTCTTTTGTGCCACTGCCCTGACCCATGCTGCTGTTTTCCCGGCCCCCCCGCACTGTGTTTTTGTGCAATTTCTGGGGCCCCCACTCCTGTTTTTTGCCCCCTTTCCGGGAATGTCATTGTGCCACTCTCTGACCTAAATGCTGTTTGCTGGGGCCCTGCTGCTGTATTTTACACACTCTGTCTTTTGTGCCACCTTGGCCTACTCCTTTTTTTTGCCCCCCCTTCCAAATGTCACTGTCCCAAACGGGTTTAAAACCTCCTGTTTTGCCCCTGCACCTCCCCTGCCCTCTCTGTCTTTTGTGCCACTCTGTGGCCTACTACTTTTTTTGCCCCCCTTCCAAATGTCATTGTGCCACTCCTGACCTCATGCGCTGTTTGCCTTTCCCCCTCCACACGGGCCCCTTTGTGCCCCCTCTGGGGGGCCTACTCCTTTTTTGGGCCACCTCCAAAAAGTCATTGGGCCACCCCCTGACCTCATGCGCTGTCTCCTCCACCCTCTGCCCTTTTGTCCCCACTCGTGGCCACCCCCTTTTTTTTGCCACCGCCAAAATGTCATTCTGCCACTGCCTAAACCCTAAATGCTGCTGCGGGTTGCACCGGGCCTGACCTCCACACTTTTTTCTTTGGGCCAGTTTGGGGCCCCAATTCCTTTTTTTTTGCCCCCTTCCAGAATGAAAATTGGGTTCCCACTCTCTGACCTATTGCTGTTTGGGCGCTGCCGTCCCCTCCACATTTTGGGTAAATTGTGCCACCGTGGCCTACCCTGTTTTTGCCACCTCCAGACGGGTCATTGTAAACTGCCGACCTCATGTTTCTGCTGCCGGCCCCTTCCAAACTGCCCTTAGTCCACTCTTTTGGCCTACCCCTGATTTTCCCAAACCCCCAAATGTCATTGTGCCACTCCTGACCCATGCGCTTTCCCCGGGTCCCCTCCACACTTGTAAATTGTGCCACTCTGTGGCCTACCCCTTTTTTTTGGGCCAAATCCCCCGAATTTTCTTTGTGCCACTTTCTACCCTCATGCCCTGCTTTTTGGCTGCTGCAGTAACCTCCACCCCTGTGTAAATTGTCCCACTCTGGGCCTTTTAACTGTTTTTGCCATCTCCAAATGTCATTTTTGCCCCCGGGCTGACCCAGCTGCGCTGGGGGGCGGGCGAAATTTAACCTCCACAAAGTGCCCAATTGTGTCCACTTCTTGGCCAAAAAAACTTTTTTTGCCCCTCCAAATGTCATTTCCCATTTGCCTGACCCAGGCTGTTTCTGCCATGACCCCACACTGTGTAAAGGGTCCCCCTCGGGGGCCTAGCCCTTTTTTTTGGCCACCTCCAGAATGTCATTGTGCCACTGCCTGACCTCAGGGCGCTGTGGCTGCTGCCGCCCCCCAAACCTTTCCACACGCCCTGTCACTAATTTTTCCCCAAACCTGGGGCGCTCAGCTTTTTTTTTTTTTTTCCAGCTTTCGCTGGCATGTTTTTATCAGGCAAAAAATTCCCGCTTGATTTTTTTCGCATTTTTTTGCCCTCAAAAATTTGCCCAGGGAATTTTAAAGTGAAGCGATTCCTAAGAGCGGCGGCAGTCATTTTTGGGGCAACCTAAAACACAGAAATTTGTATAAAAGACTAAACCAAGCCCCCTCCCAAAAATTTAACATGGCACAAACTTTCTACAGCACCTGCAGGCTCTGTGCGGGCCGGGAAATATTTTTTTCCCAAAACCCCGATTCGTCCCGAAGAAATTGGGGCCCCAAAAATTTTTTTTTGGGTCAGGAAATTGGGCGAAGTGACTGAACCAAAATTTTTGAGAAATTCACCCACTCTTTCTTTTTTTTCCACCATTTTAAGCCCGACGGGGAATGCTTAAAATCATAATTTAAAGGAAACTTTCCAAAATGCCATGTCAGAAAAAAAGGGTTGAAAAAAAAAGCACCCTATCACCCAAGTAAAGATGTCAACTCTATATCACTCAACGTTCACTGACAGCAAACACCTGTTATATCTCTTAGTTTACACACAAATTACACTGAAAGCCAGCAGCTTGTACTTCTGTTCTAATGGTGTTCACCCAAATTGTACTGACAACAGGCAGAGATCTTTACTCAACTACAAGGACAAATGTTAGCTTCAAGTAAAGATCGCTGCTTGCTGTCAGTGACATGTGAGTGAAAACAACGGGGGAAAAGCAATCAGATTTGGGAGAAGATCCTGTTCAACTTATAACTAGCTTTGGCTGGTAGTGTAGTGGTAGAGCTTCGCTCTTACAATGAAGGGGTTTGGAGTTCTAGTCCCTCACAGAGTATTTTTTTTTCCCCTAAATTCTACACATATGTAGAGAGACCTAAAATATATATGTCAATCTCTATAATGATATATATACACATACATAGCCCCCCATATCATGTCTCATCCCCCAGAATATATGCATTGTATCACATATGTTGGAAGTGCTTGGAGTGACTGCGAGGATGGGACACTATATAGGGGACTTTGTGTGTGTGTATATATAAAGTTATAGATGTTTACACATATATTTTCATATCTTTACATATGTGTACAATTTATAAAAGAAAATAAAAAAAACTACTGATGGGGCTTGAACTCCTAACCTCTCTCTTGCAGAGCTGATCAGCTAAGCACTGCACTACTTGTACAAACACTGTGTTGAATCTTTATGCTATACACTACAGATGATGATGTCATAAGGAGGCGGGGCTTGCATTAGATCTGAAGAACAAAGTAGCAGCTTAAGGACTGGACCTGGGAGGAGGTGAATCAACCTCTTGGCAAAAGCCCTTTAAACAGGCAGTCAATGCCCAGATCATTCACCCTAGAGCTGGGAGATGTGTATAGAGCCAGCAGCCCTTGGTTTCACTATCGATTTTAACAGCTCAGAGGGGAGAAAACACAGAGTGTGCAGACAGCCAATCACAGTGCAGGGGGCGTGGCCTGGGCGTTTCCTGTCTAGGGGCATATCCTAACAGGCTGAATGAAATGTCAGCCAGACAATCACAGTGCAGAGGGCGTCTAGGGGGTGGGAAATATCCAGGTGGCGTGTCCGACCAGCAACAGCAGAAATAGAACACAGATTTACAGAAAAGCTAATATCTGCTAAACCAAGTGACAGAGGTAATGCAACCCAATAACAAAAGTGCTTATTTTTACTGTTCCCATAATTTGAGACATGATCTTTGCAGCGATAAAACCCCTTTAACTATCTCTTAAGAAATCCGGTCTAGAAATCCTACTCTAGATGATATAATCCTATATATCACAGAGCTTCCCTTTTTTTCCCTCTATCAAATTTTTCTGTCCAATAGAGTAGTATCAACGGCCCGACAGGTTCACTTTAAGTTTGGAACAATGAAAAATGTGGCTTATTTATAAATTGCGTCTTTTTTAAAAAAAATAACACATACTTTTTTTTATTGCTTTATGTATTTTTGGTGCGTTCAAGAAACACAATATCTGAGCCCAGTCTTGCTTTAGACTATGTTCATATTTGTCTGGTTTGGAGTTTCTGATGCAAATTCCAGTCTTTTTGATAGAAAAATAGTACAGCATGCAGTTCTTTTTTTTTTTCTGTTAAATGAAGGACACTAGGCTGCAGCTTTGCGGACACCGTTTTAAGTCATTAGTGTCCATTGGTTGCTAATGGTGTCCATCATTTAATGAACATAGAACTTATTCTTCTGTTCCATCACAAACAAGAATGAAAACACAGATGTGAAAGATAAATGGGATTGTCTTCGTAGATACATATTACATATATTTAAATTAACTAAACGAGACCAACTCTTATCTTTAGAATGCACATGTCCAACTGTTCAATGTTTCAGTATTTTTGCACAACTTGCTGTTGTCTAACAAGGAGCTTAAAAGCAAAATTCTCAAAAGGTGTTTGATCCCTGAATCGCCCAATAAATTCAGGAGATCAATTTGAATTAGGATTTAAACAGTCCTCCCTATCATGCTGTTCATATTTTGACATCATAAGACCAAGACAACCCCTTACAATTGACCTATAGTACCTCATAATTGCAAGGCTTCAAGCAGACGGAAGTGGCCACTGAGCTTAGAGTGTCACATAGTGTCATGAACAGATTGCAACAGAGATGCAGAGAAACTGGATTCACAGACAAAGAAGTGAATGTCCTTTGGCTACATCACACACTGATGACTGCTTCATTGTAAACAATGCCAAGCTAAACCGAATTATGAATGCCACACAATTCCAGGTAAATTTAAGGGAGGAGAAAGTCAACCAAGTGTCGTGTCAGGCCATTTGTAACAGTTTTCATCAGCGTGGTCTGTGAGATAGACGACTGGCAAGGTTATCTGACCGGTACCTGACCTGGCTGATGCATAGAGCTCTCCTTGAAGTCTCCAGCATCATTGGCGGCCATCATTTCTGCTCAGAGTGAATAGACTTTCATCGCTGAACAGCACTGAGGACCACTGGTCCCTTGTACAGTGTAAATGCTCCCTGGCCCATGCAAAACAATGATTCCTGTAGCTGGTGGTGAGGTCAGAATGTGTAGCACGCAGACCACACTGATGTAAATGGTTATGAATAATCTGACGTGGCATTTGTGTGCCTCACCAGTGTGTGATGTAGCAATAATATGAACTCTTATTTGTCTTTCTGTGACCTTTCCAGTCTCTCTGTATCTCTGTTACAACCTGCTGATGACACTGTGTGACACTCAAAGCTCAGTGGCCACTTCCGTCTAAGAGCATCCTGCTTGAAGCCTCATGATGGTGAGGTACTGCTGATAAATTGTAAGGTGTTGTCTTGGTTTTATCATGTCAAAATGTGAACAGCATGATGGGGAGGACTGTTTAAATCCCAATTCTAACTGATCCCCTAAATGTATTGGGTGATTCAGGGATCAAGCACATGTTGGGAACTTTGCCATTAAGCTCCTTGTGAGAGATCTGCAAGTTGTGCAAAAAGTACTGAAACATTTAACAGTTGGACATGTGCATTCTTAACTTTATGTGTATGTAATTCCCCTTAAATGTACAGCGCCTTGGAATTAATGGCGCTCTAAAATAAATAATAATAATAATAATAATAATAACTTTAGAAATTGTCACATTTAATACAGTTGCATAGATATTCAAGAAATTTTATTTTCATCCTGAAATTTCAACTAAAAGCCAAATAGCCCTAACTTTTTGTAAGTAGTGTATATGCCACGACTGTAAAAAAAAAAAAAAAAAGATATGGATCACATTCACATCCACATTTTATACACTGATTTATTACAAAATTAGTAAAAATTAAAATTACAGTCTCAGTACACATATCAATCAAACTGATTTTTGAATGCAGTGGGTATCCATGCTTCTGGCTATAATCCCCAGGGGGGGCTATAGTCTAGTTATAGCTGTAATCACTAGTCAGAGGGCTTTTTGTGACAATTTCTTATCATGACTGATCTCTAGAAGTGTAGTAGTTTTTATTCCAAACCAGGCACCTTTGGAGTTGAGTGAGCGCTTTCAATAAGATGATAAACCGAGAAAATGTGATTAAAGGAGGGATTGGGATTAAGGCTTTTCAGTATTAATTGAAGGTAAAGTGATCTGTCCCAGTCTTTCCAGTGGGTACCCCATAGCATTACATAGAACTGCTAGAGCAGTAGGTTTCACCATGTTTTTTTGTGTAACATATAATTATAAAAAGGTGCATGTTTCAAATTTTTTTTTCTTAATAAAATCTACAATGTGTTTTTATATAATGATCTTCATATCTGATGTGTGTTTTTAATTGTAGGTCACCTTATGATATAAAAGAATGCAAAGGTGGTTTTCATGGTTCTGATAACCTTTTCAAGAACATGCAGGTAAGATAGTGTTTCACAATTTTGTCGGTTAACCATAAATTCTGCTTCTAGGCATTTTAGCCATTTCATAATATCTGTTGCACTGACATCTACAGAAGACATAATAGCAAAGCTGTAAACAAAGATAGTACTTTGGCAATTTTGCCTAGGAGCATTGCTAGGGTTCTAAAATACCTGGGGGGCACAGGCCCTCTGTATTACATTTTGCTCAATGGGACTGGGTTCACGCGGCATTTTTCACATCACATCATGAATTATAACATATATTTTACAGAGAAAAAAGCGTATGTTCCTGTCACTGAAAATTAGCGCTGACAAATATGCATGACTGTAGCCTGTACAAAAAATTACAAGTGTTGCATTTCCCGTTTGGTTCAGCCTGGTACAAAGGTCTGCCTTCTGTGTAAGCTTTTTAGGCCCTGCCAGAGGAAAGGCCCAACAGGTTGTCTGTCAGTTTTAGGCCCCGTTCACACGGCTTATTTGCCGACGGATTGGCGCCGTATTCCGCGCCGGATTTGCGCTTCAATACGGGGGCCAATCCGTCGGAGTCATTACGGTAATCCACTGCTCCATAGAGAACAGTGGATTCCGTCGCTCCTCCCCGCTCGGCAAATCCCCCGGGGAGAAAGGACATGCACATTATTTACGGCGCGGACGCGCCGTAAACATTGCATTGTCTATGGGGCCGTGGAGCGGCGCCCCCGCCGCGCTCCGGCCCCGCCCCCGCCCCACCCCCGCCCCACCCCTTATTCACGGCGGATTTGTCGCTTCAATACGCCCCAAAAAATCCGTCGGGAATAAGCCGTGTGAACGAGGCCTTACACTGACAGACATAATATAATTTACTACATAAGTAATGTAGTGTATTATATGAGTAATCAATTGATTGCATGTTCCCTAGTAAGACTAAAAAATAATGATAAAGTTTAATAAAGACATAAACGTAAAAAAAAATGATAAAAAAGAAATTCCCATTTTTCTCTTACGCTACCAGTATGTATAAAAAAATGAATAAAAAAACCTGTAAAAAATTACCACTGCAGCCGTAAGAACCAAAAATGTAAACTGTCAGTAAAGAATAAATTTAAAAAATCTTATTTTTTTGCGCAGTTACTTCCCAAAAAACATGACAGAAAGCGATCAAAAAGTCTTATTTACCTCAAAATTGTATCAATGAAAACTAAGGGCAACAGGTCCTAATATGCAAGTGGCAGGTTTTTGGTCTATTTTGCATCAAAAATACTCTTAACGCCATATTCTCTATGTAAATGAACTGTCGTGCACCAAAACTAGGCGCATTATACGCCATGTACGGCGCATTACATATAATAGCAATTATACACTGTGCGCCTCCATAACGCAATGTGCCTTTTTAGGTGCATTACATACACTAGTAATGACACGTTATGTGGCTTCGCTATGCAATGCGCCTCGATAGGCTCATTACATACACTAACAATTATACGCTATGCGCCACGATTAGCGCAATACACCTTTTTAGGCGAATTAAGTTTACTATGCAAGTTATGCCAGATTTTTGAGAGGATTGTACTTTCAGCTGCACTTTACACTGATTAAATGCGCCAAAAAACTGCTGCAGCGACACCAATTTTTGGACATGTTGCCTGAAGTCTGCCCATAAAAAACAAGCTCTCATGCAGCTTGTAACGGCTGCGGCGACAACCAACGTACGCCGAAGTGCCGACCGCTGACATCCGGGTGTGGATCCTCTGTGATCACCGCAGGCGAGATGGTCTATGGAGACCACGCCAGGGAGCGGAGTATAAGGGGCCCCTGGTCTTTACCGGAACCCGCCGCAAAGCAGGACGGACTTCGCTGCGGGGATCCCCAGGTCGCTACCCCCCACGTTGCTACCTGTGGTGACAGCCGAGGTGCAGGACAGGAACGCCGGCGATGGTAGACCGGAACGTAGGTAGCATGTGCAGCAGGATACAGCCAGAATAAACATACACATAGCAACATCAGGATACGGCAGGAACAGGACAGGTAACACAGCAGGATACAGCAGGTACAGACTAGGGATCACAGCAGGATACAGCAGGAACAGGAGAGCACATACAGGACAGGGATCACGGCAAGATACAGCAGACACAGGACAGCAGGAGACGACAGACATATGGTCAGGAGCTCTGATGACTACAGGAACTGGACCAGCATCTCAGGGGTTAAGTCTAGAGACACTGGCAGGCGCTCATTGGAAAGACTTAGCATGAGACTGCAATGGACTGACCCAGAGCAAAGGCAGGAACTTCCTCTTATAGTCAGGGGTCATAGGTCGAGAGGAAGGTGCACAGGACAGGAAACCAATAAAAGGCAGGAAGCTGCCATGCGCACACCCTAGGAGGCACAGTGCGCACACAGGACCCCAGGAAGCAACAGGACAGGCAAGTATCAGGGAGGCACGACATGCTGGCGGCCCATGGCAGGGGACCGCAGCGTGATCCGTGACACAGCTCCATCAACTGCAAAATATTTATTATTTTTCTTGGAATTCGGAGACCCACACAAAATAAAATAAGCCAAAAGTGTTTTTTGTGCAAAAGTAAAAAAAACAAAAAAAAAAAATAAATAGATATAGACGTAATTGTAGGTAAATCCAAAAAGAAAACTAGCATCCACACATGAAAATCCAGGGCAATTAATTCAATAAAATAGTTATTTATTCATATTGATTCTATTAACCTGGATTTTCGTGCGTGAATGCCGATTTTCCTTTTGGATTTGCCTACAGTTTGTTAGTCGGGTGAAGTTCCTGATTTTTCTGAGCACCGCACCTGGACTTGATGCTGATAGTCTGATACAATGAAATGGGTGAGCTGACCTTTTGTCTGCATTCCTTACATTTTAAGATATAAATGTAATAGTGTCATAACTGTACTGATCCATAGAATACATGTATCACATGATTTTTTACTATATGATGAATGGTGGGGAATTTAAAACACACAAGAAATTTTTTTTTGCAAAATTACTATTTTTATTCTATTCCTCCCAGAAAGTGTATATAAAACATAATCAATATGTTATATGTAATTTTAAATGTTGCAGTTTAAAAAAAAAAAAATATCCTGATAAAAAGAAACCCTCATATGGCTATGACAACAGAAAAACAAAAAAGTTTTGACATTTATAAAGTGACAATGAAAGACAATGAAATTAAATGTAAAAAACTGCTTGGTCTGTAATGGGTTAAATCATATTATATGTTCTATGGACTATAACTATAACCAGGAATGATATAGTTATGGTCCATCATGAACTACAGCGTAGACTTTCCACACTAGGAATTATAAATCCGTTGTGTGGGGAAACAAAATAGACATGATCATTTGTTTAAGTGGCTTCTTCTTGGATACTGCTTCAGCAGGAGTGACACAAGTTCTATGGGATTTCAACGTACAGCCAAATTCCATGTTCGGCTGTACTTAGAACTCCCATAGAAGAGAACAGAAAGTCATGCACAAGCGCAACTGGCTCTCTATTTCGAGCCAAAACCTGCAGGTGCCCGTTCCTGAGATAGTTGTGGTCCCCTGAGGTGAATCCACATCCCTCAGACTTTAATGGCACATCCTATTGTAAAGAAACTGAAATACATTACTGAACCACCTGCATTCAATAAAAGCACATGCAGTAATACAACCTGACGATAACTGATTATTCACGTAGGCTGGGTTCTTACATTGTTTTTTTTTGTTGCGTTTTTCAACTGCATCAAAATGCAAGCAATTAAAAAACGCATGCAGGTGGATTTGTAACAAACTGATTTGGAACACAGGTGACATCGGAGTGAATGAAAACAAATTGCTTGCTCTTCTGTTGCATTTTTTAAACTGTAATGTAAGAACCCATCCTTACAACCCCTTTCTGAACATTTGGGGAAATGGAAGGAGCTTGCTAATAAAAGCAGTGCCACTGTTCCAAATTCTGAATCAATAAGGGGAAGCAAGGCTTCAAAATTCCTTTTACCCCTCCCTTCATCCTCAACTTTCCCCACTCTTGGTTGAACTTGATGGACATTTGTCTTTTTTTTTTTTTTTTTTTAATACCTACTACATTTTTCAGGGGTGCGCCTTATAGTCCAAAGGCACTATCTCAGGCTAGCAGGAGGCTGGAGAGAAGTGACGGTGCAGGAAGCCGGCGGAAGGGTCTAAAGGGCCGCCGTTAACAGCAGGGATGGAAGCAGCTTCATCCCTGCTGTTAACACTTTAGAGGCCATGGTGATCGCAGCCATGACTTTTAGCTGAATCAAGAGGGGTGCTCCTCCGTCCGTTATCAGCTCCCCGCAACGTAATTGCAGGGGGGTGATCGGTTATCATGGCAGCAGGAAGTATCATGTAGGCTTTCTCAGCTGCCATATATGTACACCTATTACACCCTGCAATTGGTGTTAAAATATAACATTTATCCTATGTGCCGTACACCATAGAAAAAAAAATCCCAACGGCAAAATTGTGGGTCTTTTTGGTCATTTCATATTCTGAAAAAATTGTAATAAAAAGGAATCAAAAATCTGCATGTATTCCAAAATGTTACCAATAAGAACTACACTTCAGCCCACACTTTTTGATTACATTTTTTTTCCTATTTTCCTCCTCTTAAACCTAGGTCCAGTGTGTCTTATAGTCCGAAAAATACAGTATATAAATATGTAACTGCAGTGCAGTACAGCAATAGAAAACCTGCATCAAAAATGCCACAAAACCGCATCATGTGAAGGCACCTATAGGCTCTAGCCACACTATGAGTATTTCAAGTTGGAATAAATGAGATTTTGACTTCAAATACTCATTTAAAACTGGAAGTGAACCATTCCCTTTGACCTCAATAGAAAATACGCATTGTAGTTCAACGGATATTTTCCCAGGTCGGGTTTTCGCCGTAAAAAACCTTAGAAAATGTTAATTATTTGTCTGGTCATATTCCATGCAGAAAATGCATGGAAATTTACTATTAATTTCAATGGAGATGGCTAAAAACCTTTTGTAAAACGCGGCCAAAATATTTGTATGTAGTTTTTAACGTGAATAAAAAAAAACACATAGAAATGAATGGGACTTATTTTTGACTGTAATCCGCAAGTAAAAGAAATCCTAAGGGCTTCAAGTATGAAAACTATTTACTCGCATACATTGTAGCGGTCATAAAATACACCCACTGCTGCACTATTTGAACCTCCAGTAGATTAGCCCCAAAGAAAGTTTTAAAATAGATACAGAATTCAAATATATTAAGAAAATATTAAACATATTTTTAAGACATTATTATTATTATTATTATTATTATTATTATTATTATTATTACTATACACACATTAATAAAACTAGTGAAACTTAAAGTAAAACATTTCCTTTAACCTATGATAGCACTTTCAAATCTTTCTTGTACCGAGGACACAGAAGCTAAGTAAAGTTGGAATAAATTGCTTTGTAGTAATATTCAACACTGATACAGCTCACCAGCGACTCGGAAAGCATGACTCACAAGGGCACAAACAAGCAATTTTCTAAAATGGTGATGAAGGGTGAACAGACATGTTAAACAGTATGTTACTGTATGCATTAAGGAAATAAAAATCACCTTTGGGCTTGAATGTTCTTTTATTATATCAATTAACAAAAGGGACTGAGTTCACTGTGTATTACAGCATTGTCAGGTAATCTGACCCTGACTATCTGTTAATGCCCTTGCTTGCTTTTCCAAAGCATACAGGTCTTATTAAAAAAAAACTGATGTTGGCTAATGATTCACGCACTTCGAACCATAAAAACAATTATGACCCTTTCTGACTATTAGGCAGTATCCTAGCACATAAAAACTGCAACAGATTGTCTAGATAGGATTGATTACCATAATAATAGGAATTACTTTATGGTTAGAAATAGATTTTCCATATCCGGAACCTGTTTCCCAGTACTTGGAAACTGAAATACACAGTTTGGCTATTTAGATAAGAATTGCTGAGAGAAAAAAATAAATAATGATAGTAATAAAAAAAAAAAACCTAAACAAGCTGTTCTGTCCCTTTTGAAGATTGTTTTTAATGATGGTTGCCTAGGCTTGGCCCGAGGTTGGAGCAGAACCAATCTGAGTTTTGAACCTGTGTCCAACTAATGACTGGAACGGGGTATTTCAACCAGTCTGTGTACTCCATGACTGTGATTGATCCTTGTATCCTAGCTTGTTTCCCTTTTGCGGTTTTGAGAGTACTTTCTACTTTTTGACTTTGGCCATTCTTTGCACCTTAATTTGGTATTATGAATTTACCTAGCATTTGACCTCGTCTAGCCTGACCGCTTTTGTGTGTTCTTTATTTTGTCCTATATCCTGCATTATAACTAGTTTGCCCTGTCTGTCTTTCCCATTTGCATTTGTAGTCCTACACCTCTCTGGTGAGGCAACTTAGGTCTCTTGCAGCCAAGTCCATCCTGCTTTGCAGGTTTTGTAGAATAACTATGGGAAGACTTAGAATATGACTCCAAGAGCATTGCTTGCTGCAGACAGCAGTTTTGAACAGGTTCTTTTTGTTCTGCATTCTTTTGCCTGTTTGGGGAATTGCTTGCCTGGCATTTCCACTCTGGGGAATTGCTTTAATGGTAACACAAGCTAGATAAAAAGACATAATGTTCTTAATCACATCTGGTTTCTTTATTTGCAGGCTCTTTTCATAGGTTACGGACCTAATTTAAAACATGGTACAGAAGTGCAGCCATTTGAGAACATAGAAATCTATAATCTCATGTGTGGTGAGTCATTTAATTGTAATTACTAAAAAATTATTAAATTTCGTAAATTGTAACATTGAACTTTATACATAATCACATGTGGTGTGTTTTGCAGACTTGTTAGACATTATACCTGCACCCAACAATGGAACTCATGGAAGTCTAAACCATTTACTTAAGAAGCCAGTTTATGAGCCATCTTTACAAAAAGAACTGTCTGAACCCTTCCAGTGCTCTGTCATCCATGGGGCCAAAGTAAACAGCTTCGGCTGCTCTTGTGACTCACTAGTAAGTGCAACAAACTGTTTTTGTCAAACAACTTAAAGGAGTCATCGGCTTTAGAAACCCTACTTTTAGACAGCCCACATAGAATTCTGATGAACAGATCACTCTCCCATGAAGCAGGTTTTTAAACTAAATATAGTGAAGAGCACCTACAAAGAGAGGCTATGACTGAATGATCCACCATGTCTATACATGACACCGACAACCCATAGATTTATATATTTCCTTGTGGTGGCACTACAAAGGTCTTTCAGAGCGAGAGACACTCTTTGAAAGCACTCTCCTTTCTGGCCAAGATATTAGGTTCCTAGACTTGGGAATCCCCTCTATTAATTTAGAACTCTCTACTACAGTGAAAGAAATAGGATTTTTAAATTTTGTGTTATTCAAGCAGAAATTATTACTGACCTAGCTAGCAGCATTTTTTTAACATTTTATGATGTGACCTTGATAATTATATACTGGTATTACATATAGCACTTCATTTAGGTCCTCAAAACTGAATTTTTTTTTTAAATGACAAAAAATAGGTATCTGTAATTTCTGTCAAAATAGTATTGTAATTTTAAGCATTTGCACAATGGGCATTGCTACTGAATAGGATGTTTTATACCTGTAAAGGTTGGTCTGCTGTACTTGTCTGCAGTGTGCACAATAACTTGGCTGAAAACTGTTTTTTATTTTAACATTTAATAGTATTTCCTCTCTTGCAGACAGAAGCTGGATATAGAAAACAGTTAACACTTACCCCTCAACAAGGTAAGTGCTGTAAAAAGTAAACCTACTGGTATATATATCATGTAGGGGGCTAAGCTGTAATGTGTTCAAACCTCGGGAAGTCTTTATTTGGCTCTGCTTTGGAACTTAGGGGGGGATTCCTTAGTCTTGGTGAGCTAGTACATAGGTGTAGCAGGATTTGGTTAACATGTAGGCCTGTGGTGTGGCTTGTGTAGTTAGGTCTGAGGTGTGGCCTATATAGTGTGGCCTGGGTTGTAGGCCTGGATTGGATAGTCCTAAAGGCAGTGGGTTTGGATGGATAGACAATGGGAGAAGAGGCAGATGGAGTGTCCATAGGAGTGTGACTAGCCACAAATGTTACAAGAGAGATCTGGAAAGGGGTCTTAGTGAGGCCTAGTGGTACAGACAGACAGAGCTAGCCAGCTGGGTAGTATTTTGGTGAGGAAAACTAAATGGAGTTTAGAGCCCTTGACAGCAGAGCGTAATAGATGGGAAAAGTTGCCAAATAATTGGCGATATCTGACAGATAAGTATGGTCCTGTGGGAAGTAACACAATTTGGGTGTGAATTCTATACAGGGAACAGGAACTTAAAACAAGTTTGAACCTTTCGACTCTTATGCAATATCTGTCTGCCTCTTTACTATACCTGGAACAGACTAGCCCTGGTGTGTGTAATGCTCAGTGCTATATGTAGAGGTCTTGTAGAAGAGTCCTTTTAAATGGTATGTAGCTAGCTATGAGAACTTACTCTGGGTAAAAGACTATAGTGAATCACACAGGCTCATATAATATGATGCTATTTAATAGTTACCATCTTCTATAAGATCTAGTCTGTGCAAAGACATGTTTCCTGAGACTGTACCTGGCATTCTTTGCCAGGAAGCTCCTCTATAATGGGAAAGCTGATGGACAGCGGTAGGGGAAGGATGTGGCCTTATGCAGCTTTGAGGGACGCCACAGATAAACTGGGTCATGCCACATCACCACAGTAATCGATCAGCTTTCTTTTGTTACTTGCCGTATGGAGTAACACAGGGTAAAAATACCCTACACCACTGGATGCAAGAAACTGTGGGTACTGTGAGGTGGGGGAGCTGGTCTGAAGTTTGTACATTGATCCATGATGCAGAGAGCAGCACAGAAAGATTGTGTGCAGGAAGGGTATTCCCATGGCGTCAGCCAGAATACATAGTTTAACTGCCCTTCTACAGTATGTTACCTAATGTCAGGGCAGCATCTCTTGATGCATTATATTGGCACCACCTTCTTCATCATATGGCTTAAATAATATTATAATTTGTATAGGCTCCTGTACATGGCAGATCCAGAGGCTTTTATTTGGTGTCCACAACTTGGTCTTTGGTCATGGCAGTCATCAACACCCTGTGATCACATTTGCGGGGGTGCTGATAGAAGTTATATGTGGGGGCTGCCATTGATTGTAGCATCTGGAAGGTTAGACAGTTGGATTGGTGCTAGCTCTGATCCCGGTAACTGCGTTGGAGCCCAGTTGTGCATTACAACAGGCCCTTACTGTGAATGGTGAGGACCAAGCTTCTGAGTCTGCACTATCTAGCCCCCTAGGGAGACTTGACAACTCTTCTCGGAACTTGGGAGGACTCACTTTTTTTGGGAGCTGGCTAGTATGACACTGACTAACTCCTACAGAAAATGTTCCATGTACTGATCTATATGTAATGCAAAATGTCAAACAAGTATATGAAATTTTACATCGAATAACCTGGGGATACAGAATACCAGGTATAATTTTCTGATTGAGCTGATCTGTGTAAAAAGGCACATTTAGTCCTTTTTTTATGGTTTTACGTTACACGGAGCTCAGTATATAGGTTAATGTAATACAATACGCCTGAAAAGAAGTGCATTTCTACACAGATTAATCTCTGTAGACAAAGGTATCCTATGTCCATTTGAATAAGGGTTGCTCTCTGCAGAAATATGTAAATTGATGTCTATCATATTACCATACATAGAGGGGAGAAAAAAACATAATGGATCCTCCATCATTTATGTGTCACAGCAAATCTAGAGGCATTTTTTTTTGGCTGAAGCAGACTTTTTATGTTAAAGATCTTGCAAAAACAAGTCACTTTGCAATATATGTCCATTAATAGTGTCTTACCTATTCCTAGATATTCCCTCTTGTATGGGTTGCATCAGCTCCTCAGGTCGCTATAGCTGCAGACCTGTTCAGTCCCTCGTGATAGGCTGCCAGCACTGGTTGCTATAGCTACAGACCTGGCTTCTACATCAGCTTAGTGGAAACCAGTAAACACGCCCCTGAAGTCAAAATGAAAGAAAATAGGACTGAGGTGAAATGAATCAATGTAGTGAGACAACCCCTTTAAGACCTGATTCACATCTGTGTTGGATCATCCATTGGGAAAGTAAGCAATAGACACTGTCCATAAAACGAAAATAAACTGATGCAAACTTAAATCAAAATATCCATTTATTTGACGGATCCTTTAAACAGATACTTTTTTAAACAATATATGGGTGAAATTCATGCACAGAACAAATAACTGATTAGTCAAATCAATTTAAAAACTAATGCAAACATATAGCCATCTATTACTATCAATTCACCATTGACCTCAATGAAAAAAAAAATGGAAGTACCCTTATTGTCAAATTTCCGTTTTTTCAAACCAAAACAATAGGGCAGCAGCTTACGTTATCTTTCCAGTCATGAAAAATGAAATCTGATGGAACAGAACCAACTGAGAGCTTAAAAACACCTTTGAAATGAATGGGTATTTTTTTATCTTCGTTTTTCTGTCTCCCAAATGAAGCAGAACAACGAAAAGCATAACACAGATGTGAACCAGGACAGGACTTCAAATAGATCAATTTTACATGGATATGAGATACTCGATAGGTATTAGAATGACCTATAGATATTAGATGGAGGTTAGGGGATGATTTAAGGGATTTTAGCAAGCTTGATATACACTGTAAATTCGAAAAGGATATTAGATGGATAGATATTAGGTAGATAAGAAATTGATATATTAGACAGAAATGTGATAACAAATCAACTAATATTAGATAGAGATTAATTAATTAAAGATTAATCTGAAAGATCATGTGTGTTATACATAGAAGACGGAAACACTGATTAGCCAAAACATTACAACCAACGGCCTAAAATTGTGTTAGGTCCCCCTTGTACCACTAAATGAGCTCTGCCTGTTTGCGGCTTTGAATGCCTATGAATGACCTTGGAAGGTCTCCTTTGGTATTTAGTGCCAAAATATTAGTATAGTATATTTAAGTTCTGTAACTTGTGAACTGGGGCTTCAGCGGTGTCACATGCCACTGCCTTATATCACTGTTTGAAAGTGATCAGCAGTTTTCAAATGTACTTTGCGGAGCTCAATAATTGTGCGGTCTGACCTCTTTCTATGGGCACTGTGTAGTTTATATTGGTAGTACGTACCTTATTAGACACTGATCTTTATTCCTTTTTCAGTAGTGTTCCATAGTTTTTGTATATGACTGTGGATCTTTATCTACTTCATGGCAAAGCTGTAAGTGGTCTGCCCTCACTGTGTAGAGTTGTGGGACCCTTCTTAATCTCTGTCTGTAAATTTTGTAATGTTTGATTACATTTTGGATATTTTATAATTATTTCTTTAAGGATAGTTTGACACTTTTTTTTGAGTAGGCTCCCACTTCCTGTTCAGGTGGTGGGTGGTTCTGCAGCAGTGATTGGAATATTAACTCTGCTATTCCTAGCTGAGCCTGTTAGAGGAACATTGATGACGGAGGGGTTTAAACAGCAGGATAGAAGGCTACATAGATCTAAAAGGCTAAAGTTTGTCAGTAAGAAAGATTAACAAGATCCTATACTACTGATAAGGTACGGCAGGGAGGAATGTCACTTGCATGGCAATGGCTGATAACCTAGGAAAGCTTGTGTACACAAGTAGGAGAATAGAAATGCTCTAGCTCTGAAAGAAAGCAAAATCAAAACTGCATTGTACTTGGTAATAATCTTTATTAACCTTGCCTACATATTGAAAGCTAATTATCGTGGTGAGAATACACCTTTTGCAGTCAAACTACTGTTCAGTTGCAAAATTTTGTAGCCGTTAACAATCCATTCTTAAGCACTTCTCAACCATTCCATGTGGTTTATGGTTTGTATCATTAAAACCATGTTATTGCAATTATTTTTATTTGTGTCTAATACCTCTTCCCTCATTTGTACAATTTGCAGAATCTGAGACAAAAAAACTGAACTTGCCATATGGAAGGCCATTGGTTTTACAAAATAGCAGCTATTGCATCTTATACCATAAGAAATATGTGAGTGGCTTCAGTTACAACATAAAAATGCCATTGTGGAGTTCATACAGCCTGGGAAAAGATGTAAGTGCTATTTTTAGTAATATATAATTGAATAAGCAAGCGGGGTTCTGTGATCAGTGGGGCTCTGTTAGATTGGATGCCTATAGAGCATGACGATAAAGTATGTCCAAATGATATGCCATAACTAGAGATGGGCGAATTGATTCTAACGAAGTGGAATTCGTTTAGAATTTCAGAAAAACTATGATTCTGAACGAAGTCGAAGTTTGGGGTGATTCGCGGGAACGAAGCGCGTTTTTGATTGATAAAATGGCTGCGAGCACATGGCGTTACATGGGGCAAAGAACTCTGGGAGGAAGAAAGGCGTAGCCTACATGACATGTGCAGAGATGAAGCCAATCAGAGACCGGCGGGATTCTGTGACGTCACCGCACTATATAAGTCCAGGCGCCATGCTCGCTCCTCACACTCCTCTCACTGTACTGTCTAGGGAAGCTGCTCTTGCTGCCGCCGCTGCTGCTTCTGATATCTCATAATAAAGAACTCACTTTTATACAAAGATTTTTGGGGGGTGTCACAGCTTGTCTCAGAAACTGTTTCTCTTACGTTCTAATTCTGATTTTGTGGGGTATTGGAACTGAGGTCCAGTGTGCGTCCAATGCAGTGCATATACATTTTAATGCTATCTGCTCAGTTCTTGAGCACATTGAATATCCAAGGGTTATCTAAGCCTGTTCCTTTTGTATTTAGTTAAAGAAACAGCGTTTTTACAATTCAAATAGCACTTAATTTTTGGCTGCTCATTTCTTTTGCGCAATTTAGATCTAGGGGTTAATTACTCGTTGTTCTGCTGTTGAAGTCACTAAAAGAAACTTTCATTTTCAACGCCAAAGAAGAAATCTTCCCTGTAGCATAATTCATAACCGAAGGTTAATTACAAGTTTTTCTGTTGTTGTGTTCTGTAAAATACACGCCATTTTAATACGCTGCAAAGCTTGTAATTGTTGGCAGCATATTTCTTTTGCGCAATTTACATCCAAGGGTTAACTAAGTATTTTTCTGCAGTTGTATTCAGTAAAAGAAACGTTCTTTTTCACCACCAAAGAAGAAATTCTGTAGCATAATTCATATCCGAAGTTTAATTAAACCTGTTTGTACTTTTATATTCAGTAAAATACACAGTGTTTTTAAACAGCACAAACAAGTAAATTTTTCCTGCCCATTTGTGGAGCGCAATTTATATCCAAGGGTTACCCAAGCTTACCCAAGGTTCATTTGGAGTCAAATACAGGGTGTGTATTTATCATATACAGATATCTTCATTAAAAAGAGTCTGTACATTTTAGAACAAAAAGTATGTCAGACAGGGAGGTGGCAGGCTCTTCACCTGCGAGTGGCAGTGGCACAAACATTCCTGGAGCAGGCCCAGGTCGTAGCACAGCAAGGGGACGTCGCAGCAGGGGTCACTCGGTGAGGCCAGAACTGCCGGTGTCATCTAGTGGCCGTGTGTTGTTCAGCAACCCAAGGGTTCTTGAGTGGTTGACTAGGTAATCCACTTCCTCCCAGATGACATCTGACAACCCCAGCCATGAGTCGGTGGGATCGTCCGACTCAACCTTTCGTTGGTATGGCCCGGGAGCGGGTCAGCGGCCCTCACCTGTCCTCAACCCGCCTCTGTCCCATCCGGTTCCCTCAGCCAGAGATCTACTATGTGGTCTGGGCTCAGCGCCACTATACAGTGAGGATGAACAATTTGAGGAGGGCAGTCAGCAGCTACTTGGCAGCGAAGAAATGGGGCCAATGTCCCCTGTTTTTTGCAGTATTGATGTGGAGAGTGGCATGGGAGGTTTTTTGGCGAGCGGTAAGCCTCTGCATACCAAGACCGTTGAGGAGGACAGCAGTGACAATCAAACACTCATGAAGTATAAACATGGTGGTTTGAATCCAGTTTCTGCATTACACCAGTTTGTTCAAATGCAGCGTATGGAACTTGAACTGAAGGAGACCATAACTACAGGAATTGTTTTAGGTGCTTATTTTGCATTCTGTGCCATTGTTGATGGAATTCAGTACAAAACTGGAATGGGACAGAAAAAAAAGAAGCAAAAGACAGCTGCAAAACTGGCTTTGTATGAAAAAGGGGAGGCCCTCCCCTGTTAATGGTGGAAAAAGGGGAGGCCCTCCCCTGTTACCTGTTCATCAATTTCCCCCTGTTCAATAATTTCCCCCTGTTAATATATTTATTCCTGTTCATCAATTTCCTCCTGTTCATCAGTTCCTGTCTGCCCGTGTACCCGACCTTTCTGCTATGTTACCTGACCTCGAATCTCCGCCACCTGCCCTGACCTGTTGGCCTGACCTTTGACTACGAGTTTCGTCTTACGAATCGGTACCTCGCTGCGCCTCGGCTGACACCGCAAGCTAGTCACGCCAGAGGGAGTGACCTGGTAGGACTCCCGCCGCAGAAAGTCCATCCTGCCTTGCGGCAGGCTCTGGTGAAAACCGGGACCTACTTAGACTCCGCTCCCTGGCAGGGCCGCGACCACTGCTTGTGGTGGTCCAGAGGAGCCACTACCAGTGTCATTACAATGGCTGAAGTGAATGCAAAGTTTCCTGGCCAGTTCTTTGAATGGTGCAGAGTCCACCACTTGAAAAGGGAGGGACTGAAGTACCACCAACTTTGACAGGAGCACGGTCAGCTTCTGCACTTAGGGATGGCTAGACGCATACTGCTGTCTATTGTCAATCGTCTCGGTGTACGACTGCTGGTACCATGAGTGCCGAGGAGCAGGAGTATCTGGACCGGTAGATGATGTAATAGACAGGGAGTTGTCTTCGGCAGAGGTGGTGAAGCCATGACTGCCTGAAATGGGAGGCGTGCCATTGGGTGCTACAGCTGTTGGGACAGGATGGACCACCACTTCTGAAATACGTATGCATGATGTTGATGCAGGGCCATGGTACTAACGTTAGGTCCCTGGTCACACTTTACTTTCTGGCCACAGATTCGACATATAGCCATGTTTGCCTCCTCTGGTGTCTTAGCAAAAAAGTGGCACACCGCCAAGTAGCTGATTTTACCACCAAAGCGCTGCACTGACTGACTGTTACCGCCGCTGACCCGGTGAGCCCCTGTGCCGCTAATTTCTGGGACCTGCAAAGTGGGTATACACTACCGACTTATGGGCTGCGCCACTGCCTGACACACAAGCTGCTGCTCTCTTCTCCCTATGATAATGATGAACCCTTGTACACTGTTGGTCTGGGTCAGCTATACATCACATGGCTTTCAAAACCACTAGTATGTTGATGACACCCAACTTTACATCTCCGGCCCAGACATTAACACTCTGCTTTCCAAGATCCCAGATTGTCTGTCTTCCAAAGCCTCCTTCTTCTCCTGTCTCCTAAAACTTAATGTAGCGATAACGGAATGCTTGCCAGTCCGGGACAATGGGTAGTCGAGGGTAGGGCGGCCAACTTCATCCCAGGCAAAAAGGGGCACAAAGGGCATGGAGTGGACTGAATTTTTCCGTTTGGGGGAACTTTATGCCTTGTTTAACTAGGCATCAGAATAACTTGTCCCAGCCTCGCCTGAGCTTCTCCCGGCTCCCTATAGTGCGATCGCTACATCGATTAGTGTTTAGCCTGGTTCACCGCCGTCCCACCCTCAATTTTGTCTCTGAACAAACGCTGTACAAAGCCTGACCGCTCGCAAATATCCCCCCATTTTACTCTCCTCCTCACTATGTGGCCCGCTTCTGGCAAAGAATCACGGATGTCTCCCCACCTCTTGCTGCCCACTGTCCTCAATAGTTGGTCCCTTACTGTATGATGGTGCAGAGGCCACAGCCACATAGTAGTTCTCTGGCTGTGAGGAACGAAAACGGGACAGAGTGTAGTTGAAGACAGTGAAGCCCCTCACAATGCTCGCCGGCCATGCCAACAAGGGGTTGTGTTGAACAAACCCACCGTCTCTTGGCTGGGTAGTCAGAATGTTACATCGGGGAGAAATTATGACCTAGCATGTGTCAACACATGGCCGTAGATGAACACCGTGATGCTGTGCCTCTCAGGTGACTCCTTGCTGTACGTCCCCTTTACCTGTGCTCGATCTGTGGAGGCCTCCGGTAACCTACAAATGTGTTCTTTGACCTATTGTAGGATGTAGCCCTCCACTTGTTTTTTTCCAGCTGGCGCTGCCATACTTTATCAAGCTACATTCCCGCTTGAAGTTTTTTGTCATTTTGCCCTCTTAAGTGCCCAGGAATTTTATAGCGAATTGATTCTAAGCTGGCAGTCATCAGCGTGTCTTACCTAAAACACAACATGTATGAAAACCAAACCAAGCTCCCTCTGCCTATTTAAGCATGGCACAACGATCTAACAGCACCCTAACAGGCTCTGTGCAGCCTGAAATAGCTGTTTTTATAACTGAAATCGACCGAAGTAATTCGGACTGAAACAAATTTTGTCGGAAAATTCGGCGAATCGAATTTTTTTTAAAGTGTTTATTTTAAGAAGAAATTTTTCTTTTTACAAAACAAATTAGAAACCCAATTACAACCATCCATTAATACATTCCAAACCTTTCAAAATTTGCATTACAGAGTTTCAAACCAATACCTTATAGACAAAAAACAATTCCTACAATTCGTAAAAGATTACCAACATCACAAATTGTAATAAAGCAAATACATTATTCAACAGGATAAGAAAACAAATCACCCCCATCACACCATTCAATCAATATTCTTAACAGCCGATCAGTAGCTCCTGATACAATTAGCATCCCACCACCTCCTCCAACACGCACTCAAGAGTCTAGTAACTACAGGACTGAGAAGGCGACAAAGGCCCCAAAATGTCCATGACCGTCCGGGGAACACCCCAGCCAAAAGTAAGCCTGTTAAATGACAAATCACATATTAACGATTTGCTTCAGTGGCATAAAACTGGCTTTCGGAGGTTTTCTTCCAATTTAACAGAACAGTCGTTCTGGCATAAAACATCAGTAATCTTATAACTGTCTTTCAACTTATCTGAATTATGTCTTCTACCAGCCAAGGAGACTATTCTCGGAAGCTCAAACCCCCGAAAAACCCAACTTCTCATTCATAAACCTATGGACACAGACCAAAGCCCTATAACAGGACATTCCCAATGGAATAAAGGACGCCCCTCCATAACCACTCTTGTGCATTCCGGGTTACAATTTTACCCATACGGGCCACCTGGACGGTGTATAATAAACTCTATGCAACCACTTATACTGTATTAGCTGATCTCTAGCACTAATCAACTGTGGCCTCGCCACGTGGAGCCAGCTCCTCCATAATGAATGAAGCTTCCAACCCAGAGGATATCCACCATGCCACCATCAAAGGACCTTCTCAGAGGGACGGTTTTGGCAGCCCAGATAGTTCAAAGAATGTAAGACCTCCGCACCGGGTCTCCTCCCCATCTACATGCCTCCAGGAATCACATGCAGTGTATAGAACCCTCCAAACTGTTATAAAGCATGCATGGCCAACTGAAATACCTGAAAAAAGGAATCCCTCTATCCTATTCACCAAAGATTATTCCCGTGGTAATCCAGGTAAATGCGCCCTCACATACAGCTGTCCTAAATAATTTGATCCGCTATCGTGGCCAAATTTCAAAAAGCCTCTAAGGAGACCAACACTGGCAACCTCCTATTCCTCCACAAGGGGATATAAGCGACCAATGTTTCTATCTCTTTTCCCCTCATCAGACCCCATAGAAACTTTTATCCATATTAGCAATGGTCACTGCCATATATCTGTGTAAAACTGTGTCTGGTACTGCCCTTTGCTATAAACTGAGATTTGCGAAGCCTCATAGGAAATCCATCAATAGGCATGCCTCCAAGACCCCTGCCGGTTGTTTACGCCGCCCCAAGTCCACCATCCCGCATATGTTAACTGTGACAGCCACATGGATAGATATAAAAATGGGCAAGCGCCCACCCTCCGTCCTCATACAAGGCCTTCATTTGGATTTACCTATTTCTAGGAACCGCCGACCAAGGAATGACACAATCATGCATCCAACCTTAAAAGAGATTGCTGGAATCAAAATGGGAGTAAAAAAAGAAAGAGCCCTGTAGGTACAATAATTTTGGTAAAAGGACCATCTAATAACAATAATCGCCCCACTAGCGATAGTGGCATTGTGATTTCCAAGCTGTCCAGTTTTTTATGATGTCTGCATTGTAACGCAATGTAAGCGTCATAATCTCTGCACATCTCTGTGAATCTGGATACCAAGGTATCTGAACTGATCAAAGACATCTAACTGCTCTCGAGGATATTTCCCGCTGCTGCATAGGAAGTCAACTGGAAAAAAACCGACTAGGCCCATCACTCTCAAAGCCCGAGAAAGCACCAAAGGAAACAACTAAGTTCCAATAAAGCCTCCAACGAGCCTCTAGGATCCGCCAGGTATACCCATAAATCATCGCTTATAAAGACCCTCTCGTGATCCCCCTAATTTTCCACCCTTCGAATCTGAGAGTGATTATTTATGGCAAGTGATAGGGTTTCAATAGCCAACGCAAACATCAGAGGATAGGACACCGCCTGCCGAGCTCCCCTATTCCAACTCAAAGGAGCTGGACAAATAACCATTCACTAGAACTTGCGGTCCCTTCCAATAGAGAATCAAAGCCATTGCAGGAACGCCGAAGGAACCCTACAGCCCCCACACGGCCCACATTAATCTCCATCTAATGAGAGTCGAACGCTTTTTCGTTTCAAGCGTCCGCAATCATGCCGGATTATCATGACTAGTCTGCAAGTGGTATATAGCCGCTTAGATTGTTATCAGTGACTTCCCTGGCATGAACCTGAACTGACCACTCCAACAATTGACAGAATGATAGAATTAAGCCTCATCGCAAGCACCTCGCCAGGACTACATTCGATGTTATTAAGAAAATGGGTCAATATGACGACAAACTCCCGGTGGCTTGCCCTTTCCTGTGAAATCACCACAAGGTAGCCTCATGTGAATTGGGGCAAATGTCCAGCCTCAAAATCCGCCTTATATACCCCTTCCAGTTCCTGGTGACTCACCTCCTCACCAAACAACTTATACCACTCCACAGATGCCACCTGGCCCCGGGCCTTGCCTGTGGCCATCTGCCCTATCAGCTGCTGATTTCCTCCTCCGAAATATGGGCCACCAGAGCCTCCCTCACCCCACAGATATTGTCGAGTGAGAGTGACCCAAGAAACCCAAAATCTCTTAGTCCGAACGCTGTAGTTTAGAAGCTACAATGTCCTATAGTACTGTGGCCGAATTGCTCCGCAAATCTCTAGGGTTGGTCACCATCTCCCCCCGTTGAGTCGCAAATTACATGCCACATTCGTTTCGTTGTCTCCATTTTGCCAAAAAGGCAAGACTTCGTGCATTCTTGTCTCACTCATAAATACCATGTGCCTCTGCGACAAGATCCTCTTCTGGGAGTCTATTGAAGTAAAGAAGCAAATTAATATCCCTCTGTACCTCTTCCAGCTTTCCCTTTTCTCCTCGTCTGTCAGCCTACTATAGTCACACCTACCTGGGCCAACTTCACACCAAGTCCCTGCGTTTATTAAGATTTGTCCTATGAGTGGAGATGCCTGGATAAAACCACCCCTGGATACAGCTTTAAAAGCATCCCATGCCGTCAGAGTCTGAAGTAGCCTCATTAAATTTTCCCAGTAAACTATTGTGCTTCTCTGCAACGGTCCTCAAACCCTTGGGACCTGAGCCACTTGGGGTTCAAACGCCACTGTCGACTGCTCCCTCAAATGCTGAGTTAACCCTAACCAACTGAGGGCGTGTCCTGAGATTCCCCTAGGCAGGTATCCACATGTCACCTCGAGAGCGATATCTGGCTGGCCAAACAATAGTCAATACTGGAGAGGGCATCCAACCAAAATTGAGACCCCTCTTGCATAATATGAAGTAAACTCATGGTAGCCACTACCAAATCAAGTCTCTTCAAGACCCATAACCTTTTGACCCATCAAATGAGTTTCCTTAATATGAGAAATCAGGATATGAGTGCCGGGATAAATTTAAAGAACCATTGCCCTTTTAATTTTAGAAGAATCAGTCCCCTGACATTCCAGGATATACTTTAAAAAGTCGCCAATTTGCAAACTCCAGGATGCTTCCAGAACTTTTATGAACGCCAAGTGGCTGGACATCATTCACCCATCAAACACACCTGTACAATAACAGCAACAACCTTAAACATCCCAACCACACTCCCCACCTCCCACACTACCCCAACATGTTGAGAGCTTTGTGTAGATCCCTGAACTATAGATAAACATTGAACTCTTCGCTCCCACATGAAGCACCTGCACCCAAACCTATGATATCTCGTCCACGACCCAGGCAAGGGGAATAGAGCTACAATTCCCATGTAAAGGATGACAAGTAACTACCATTCCCGCTCCATTGCTCCAGCATAATGATTTCGATAACACCCATTAACTAAGACACCTGACCTCACAGGAGATCACAGTCCCCAACCAACCAAAATTGAGGCCAACAATAAGTATAGTCCGACAAAATGGCCAGCTATATGATACACAAGATCCTCTTATATACCTTCGAGTTCTATCATCCCGAATATCACAGAAAACAATCAGCGTCTCCTTCCATCGGCATCTATCCAACAATCATTCGCCTCCTCAGAACGTAAAGAACAGGTCTTATCCTGTTCTTGCACCCTCAACGCGTGGGGTACAGCATCGCATATTTCAAGCCTAGATCGCGGAGGCGATTCCTTACAGATGTGAATTGCCGTTTCTTCTTTTGGACTTCTGTTGTATAATACGGGTAAAATGACAGCCGTTGTTTTTCATACTTAATTTCGCCGTTTTTTTTCTTGCGGTCCCAGATAGCAACGCGGTCACGGTAATTCATCACTTTCCAGAATGAACTGTCGTGCAGAATCCTGGTGGCAGTGCCTGGTGGGGATTCTGGGCCCTCGACAATCACAAAGCAGGAGTAAAGAGAGAATCGGGTTCAGCAATTGACGTATATGCCTTTCCATAAAATTTTTTCTGGCTCAAGCACCTTCCCCCTCCCTGTAGACCTAGAATTCCACGTTGTACCTACGTGCTGCGGTTTTTTTGCGTCTTCCACTCTGTCTTAGGAGTAATTTTAATCTTTGCTGTATTATGTTGGTACATGCTCCCTGACCAGTAGTGTCTTTCAACTCGCCAATTAGCTTCTCAGCTCCTTGTTCTCTCTCTCACTCTAACCATGTCTGGCCTGTATACGATTAAGTCGCCCTGCAGATAATTGATTTTAACTGTCAAGCAGTCTGACCATGCGCAATAGCTGCCATTATCTTTTCAGTATCTAGCGCATCTGAGATGGAACGCACCGCCAGGCTCCCCCGCCTCATTTTACTCAAGGCATCCACCGCCTGGGTTTTTGCTGTAGCGCGCAGGAATGGTCCGGTTTTCCGCCATAAAACACCACTACTGGCTGAATTCAATAGGGCACGCGGTTTAAGACTTTTCATGGAGAGAGTATAGCACTATTAGCCCCTGGGTCCCCTCAACGCCAGAAGTCCTTATATGAATAATAGATGTCTTTTATGGCCCACTTTCCCCCCACTTTTAGAGCAACAAGTCCCCACTTCTATTCTTCCTTCAGCTTTGATTCTATGTTAGTTAGGCACTGTCTGCCAGTTCCTGCACTGCTCTCCACACTGCTCTATATTCAGTTCAGATATGAACACAGACTGTAGCTTTTCTTTTTTTCCTCGAGTGTGACCTTCTAGATCTTGGTCACACAGCTGCAAGCAGATAGGGAAATAAGATGGCCCTCTTGTCCTCACCAAAACTCCTGAGTGATCCTCACCGGCCGTGTCAGCCCCACCACCACTTTTGGACCTCCCTCTCAGAGGCCCTGCTGCCAGGGCTTCACGCACCTTAGCAGATTTTGGAGTTAGTTCAATATTTTGCCAACGTTTTGAAAATGAAAGCAGAGATTAGAAGAGAGCGCGTCTAGCATGACATGCCCATCTGTTGTTGTGCCATGGGGTCCGAGGGGGGGGGGGTCCCCTTCAAAAGCCACACCCACTCCGCCTAACTGTAGAACGCTTTGGAAAAGCCAGTAATGCCCTTATTGCCAGGTTAGTAACCCCATTTTATAAACACAGTAGTGCCCATTTACATGGCAGGTAGATGCCCCCTTGTAGCCAAGAAAGCCCCCCATGTAGCCAATAAGATGCTCCCCCTTGTAGCCATATAATTCCCCCCTCTTTGTTAGCCAGGTAGATGCCCCCCTTTTTTCCACGTATTGCCCCCATTAGTAGCCAGGTATTGCCCCCTTATACCAGGTATTGCCCCCTTAGTCCAGGTAATGCCCCCTTTATAGCCAGGTGATCCCCTTTATAGCCAGTATCACCCCCTTCAGTAGCCAGATAGGCCCCCGTCAGTACCAATAGTGCCCCCTTTTGTTCCAATAGCCACCCTTTAGTAGCCAGGTAGTGCCCCTTTAGTACAGGTAGTGCCCCTTTGTTCCAGGTAGTGCACCATTAGTTTGCCAGTAGTGCCCCCTTTTAAGTACCAGTATTGCCCCCTTTATAGCCAGTTTTCCCCTTTGTTGCCATGCAGTTGCCCCCTTTGTTACCAGGCAGTTGCACCCTATGTTAGCCAGCAGTTCCCCCCTTTGTTATTCCAGGTAGACCCCCATGTAGCTATAAAAAAAAATAATAAAAAGTCACTCACCTCACCAGGCTCCGCAGCTCCGCCGTCTCCGCAACGCAGTGACTGAATGCAGCCGCGCTCACTTCCCCTCGCCGCTGACCTGTAGTATCTCCACACAGCGCCGACATACAGGGAGAGAGAGGAGGAACGATCCCCTCCTGCCTCCTCCCTGACATGAGACTGCGGCGGTGAACGGCGCAGCGCCGCTTCACCCCGCCTGTGAGAAGGACCGGCGCGCCAATAGCGTCACTAGCGCTACTGCTGTCCTCCCGCCATATAAAAACCCCACTGCCTCTGGCGGCGAAGGAATCCAGCCTCCCTTGAAGGGCGGGGGGGTAGCCCATAATAGTGGGAGTCCCCCCCGCCAAAAACGGAGATTGCATGTATATTAGTGGGCCATTTGTGATATAAGCGATAATGCAGATTCCTCTGGAGCTCTCTCTCAGTGCTTCCTCACACCATGCGTGCAGGCCACGCGGCGAATCGAATTTTTGAGAAATTCGCCCATCTCTAGCCATAACATTATTTGATTTGAATATTGTTTTTGATATCAGAGAATGAATTTTCTGCCAGCTTCGTTGTGTTATCCAAATTAAAATTAACCCAGGAATGTATGTGCACATACATTGGTGAAAAATGAGCGACATTTGCAAAATGTCAGTACAGCCTTTCTCCTTTATTAAAAGTTTGGCAAGAGTTTGTATAATCTCTGTTGTAGGAGCACTATTTTGCAAAATAGATAGTATATCTTTATTGGACAAGACAATAAAATCAACATTCAAGCAACACCTTTTAATATTATTCATTATTCTAACAATCCCCTCATTAATAATCACATTTTATTGGTTTTTTTCTTAGCTAGTCTATGTCTTTTATTCTTAATATTCACTGGTTAGTAGTGGTTAGCGCGCATGACAGAAAAATAATGCTTATCTATAACCTTTCGCCTAATTCTAGCTTTTACCTGGCTATTCAATGTGGTCTTGCAAATGGCAATGATAACTATAAACATGCAATATTATTAACATATTTTGTAGAACGAGTCTCAAGCTGAAGAAAAACAGAGACAGAAAGTAACGTGTGATGGAAATGTACTGAATACAGAGATGCTTGTCAGCCATCTTTTCTATTAATTTAAAAACTGTAGACTTTTA
Organism: Phyllomedusa bahiana; assembly: GCA_025379985.1. NCBI lineage: Eukaryota > Metazoa > Chordata > Amphibia > Anura > Hylidae > Phyllomedusa > Phyllomedusa bahiana. The sequence goes on along the minus strand of JAODAL010005138.1, from coordinate 13,216 downwards.
ATCATTTTTATAGAACTATAGAATTTATGAAAGAATTCAATATCCATATCACTTCAAAGAAGATCATTTATTCTAAGGCATCCTTAAAGGGGTTTTGCCATGATCTCATTTCATACCTCCTGCATTCAGCTCTTCAGCTCTGTGTGCTCAGAAGAGGGCTCAGAAGGGACCCATCAGGATGACATCACCAGGCCTTTCCTCTCTCTAGTCAAAGAAAGGTCTGTTTATGCATAGATCTGTAAGTAGCTACACTGTAGCTCAGAAGTAAAACTTTTGCCTCCAGGCACAAGGGTCCTCGGTTCAAATCCCTGCAGGAACCAAACCTGTGGAATTTTTTTTTCTTTATCAATGCACAGACCTCAGTGGGGTTTCTTTTTTAATTTATTTGCACTGTTTGACTAATTACTAAGGAGTACAGTGGACAGGAGTAGAATGACAGCACCTGGGGTTTGAACACTCAGTGTCTGCCTGAGAGGAGAAGTGATGTCTGAGCATGTGCGACCAGGACTGAGGAGCTCTCAGCCCTGGTCATTTCCCCTGGAGACGAACTGTAAACAATGGATCACTAAAGGCGCAGCTAAAACAAAAACGGTGCAGAATTTTTAATAATAATGAATGGTGAAATGTTTATTATTTAATTTACAAACTTCCCACATCAATTTTACTTTGTGGCAAAACCCCTTTAAAAGAAAGTAGATGTGGTCATTAAAGTCTGGTTCACATCTGTGTCAGAGGTTTCATTTGGAACCTCCGTTGCAGAGGTGGAACCGGACCTGTTTTACAATAGACACCAAAGGTGCATGACTGACAATATTGACCACAATAGCATCCATCAGATTTTCACCATGATGTCCATCTTTTTACCAGAAGAAATAGCGTAACATGCTGCACTGTTTTTTCCATCATTCCCAACGTAACTTGCGATAGAGATTGACTGATGCAAGTGTGAAGAGTGCCTCATAGATCCAGTTTGTGTGATCAGCATAGTTCATAACCCCTCTATAACATTTGATGCAAATACATGTCCTGTAGTGAGACAGGGGTATAAAGCGTGCTCAGGAGATAAGCCTGCTTGATACACAGCCAGGACAATAAAGCGCGCCCAAAACACGCTTCAAGAATTGACATGACACTTCTTTTTCAGCACTTCCAAAGAAGCGTGTAAAAACCTTGTCGTGTGTGAACTACGAGGTTTTCCATAGGAATCAATTAAATTAACTGGGGGTGTTTTGGGCGAGGAAACGCTCCGAAAATCTCATCCAAAACCTAATTCAAATAAGTCGTGTGAACATGCCCTTACACCTATCATGAACGGCCAGGAACACAGAATTCCATTTTGAGTACAGGAAAAAAAAATCAAAATTTACTTTTTCCTATTCATCCTACAAAGAAGAAACAATACAAAAATGTTACCATAATTACTATCACCATGTCCTGCACAATGTCATTTAAAAACCAATGTTATTTATCCTGAATGGTGAACACCTTAAAAAAACACTTGTATGAAAACTGTCTAGGTCTAAAACTCTCTTTATTGCCTATAGAAACCAGCACTCCTCTCATAATGCTCTGGAAAAATGAGAGGAGCGCTGTAATTGGTTGCTATGGGCAACAAAGTGAGTTTTAGACCAAGACAGTATTCATTTATGTGACCCTTTACATCTAAATTTTTGGTTACCTCTCCTCCTCAAAAAATGCAGCAAAATTGATCAAAAAGTGGTATGCATTCCAAAATAATACCCCAACTTATTTTGTGGGGTTGACCAAAAAATCACCTGGTCATACGAGGGTTTTTTTTTTTTTTTTATCAGACTATTTGTACCATTAAAATGTACAGTACTATGTTAACAGACAGAATAAAATATTTATGGCTCGTGGAGGGTGCTGTTAGTATAAAATTCTAAAACATTTTGTCAAAATTGACATGTCAGGTATGGGTTGATGACTTATTTGTATAGCCATTTTCGTTTTTGATCAGTCTCCTAGAACAGATGGGTTTACCTTAAAGAGAACCTGTCACAGAGGTTATGCCCCCCTTGCTGAGGGCAGCACAAGCTAGTGACAGACATGCTGTTTCCAGTGCTGTGTCTCTTATTCTGTAAGATACAGCAGTTTCAGAGCATTTAATGCTGAAATCTGGCAGTTTTCAGCCAGAAAAAGTCCAGCTGATTAATGAACAGGTGTTAGCTCCACCCACCCAAGGCTAGCCACGCCCACCTGAATTATTCACGTGTTTCTACTTATTCAAAGTAATAGGTTAATCAGTGGTGGGGTGGGCGGGGATAGCCTCATTTGGGCAGGTCATGAATGAAAACGGACTCTTTCCCGGTTGAAAACTGCCAGATTTGAGCATTAAATACTACAAAAAAACTACAGCATCATACAGAATACGGGACACAGCACTGGAAACAGCGTGTCTGTCACTAGCTTGTGCTGTCCTCAGCAAGGTGGTATAACCTATGTGACAGGTTTTCTTTAAATAATCGCTGTTGAAGTAAAGATTGGATGTAACCATAATCTAGTGTGTTTTTTTATTTTAAATGGAATTAGTTTATAGAATCATTATCCCCTGGATTTAGTGGCTTCATGGCAGTAGGCCTGCCAAGAAGCTCATCCCAAAACAGAATTCTAATTTTACCTGCCTTCAGTTAACTTTAGGTGACTTCTTTGTCTGCATGAGAATCAAATAGACAGCAAAAAAATAAAATCCTACGCCAGTGGTCCCTAACCTTTTGCATGTTTATATGTGACTGGTGGGGCTAGACTGCCACATGGAGGGGGCTCAAGAGCTACTTGTGACCAGTGTTAGACTGGACAACCTAAGGTCCACCAGTGGAGTTGGTCCTCATGGCCCAGCCTATAACTACTGTATATTACAGCACATAACTCTTGCACTCTGTCTTTTGCTTGCTGTCCCTCTTTCTCTGCCTTTCTTCCTGAAAAAGAGCCCCAAACCTGCTATGCCCAAAGGCCCACTATGTCCAAGGGCCCGCCAGGGATTTCTCATGCAGACCAGTCTGAACCTGCTTTTCAAGCCACTGGATGTGGGACGATGTCCTATACCTTTAGGCCACTAACTACACAGCATAGTCTTCGTAGTTCACCAGGTCAGGGTCTATTGTCTAGCACCTTAAAATGGTATACATGCTCATATCACTAACTACAGCTGCACTACTACACCATGTATTGATACCGGTGGAGGCTTGTATGTTTTAAAATAGTTGATACTGACTCATGTTCACAGATAGACCTTATTTTGTGGTTTTCACTCTGGTGACACTAAATTTGTGTATGGATACAATGCAGGCTCGGACTGGGGGACTAGGAGGAATCCCCGGTGGGCCCCTGAACATGGTAGACCTGGAGTTGTTTTTAACCTGCATATACATCCTCAAAAAAGCATAGAAAGACAGGCAAAAAGCAAGATGAAGAGTATAGGAGACATTTAGAGTCCTTTACAGTAGCTGTAGGATGGGCCCCTAAAATAACTTCCACCGGTGGGCCCAGAAACAGGTCAACTGGTGGGCCCCTAGAGTCAACTCCCCCAGTCCGACTCTGGCAACATGGATAATGATTTCCCTCATAGAAGTCAAGGGGTCATGAAAAACTGGATCCGTATAAATAGACCTATGAACAGTTGCTCTAGGAGCATAGTTTTTGATCCCTGACCTTCAAGTGCATCAGTTTTTAAAATGGAAGAAAAACCTCAGTTCTTAGATCTTATGTAGTATCGATACAGGACCCATACTGAACCATGCTTACCATATGGAAATATACAAAAAATGTGGTGGCATGCTGAACTTACTGAAAACTGAGAAATACTTTTGCATCCAAACATAGGGATTGCAGCATTATGGACTACACTGTTGACATGCCTGAGCACTACCCTTTAAGTAAAATGTGTTTTTTACGGTAATCTTGCAGTAAATGGTAGTGTGAAGTTACATATTAGGTCAGAATGTTTTTCCTCAGAAGACATGCTAGACTCGTTAAATCTCCAGCCTTCGCTAATGTCTTTTCTGGCACGGCATAAATGTTAATTTCAGAACTTCAAAGCTGCAAAATAAACAATCAGGACACTTAACAAATAGGGAATTGAGTCCGTGCTTCTGGTGTACACTTGAGTCTTACAATTACATCAACACTATGTTTTTGCCAGTTTTTAATTTTTGGTTGTATAATATTTTAATGTTTTTTAGGAACTTGTGCCTGTTTCTGTAAAAAATGATTCATGCTTATTTGTGGATGCTCGAATCCGACAAGGACAAACTCAAAGTTGTCAATATTATTATAACCATCAATCTCTGAAATATGGTTTTCTCTTCCCTCCAAGTAAGTATACTATTATAACATTTATGATATGCATTATTTATATACATGTTCAGTTTAATGGAGAACCATCAGAAAAAATATAAAGAAGGTCTTAGTGTGCAGTAAAATGCTCTGTGATATATGGGGTTATATGATAGAGAAGAGAAGTTGAGCTCTGTGATATATAGGGTTATATGATAGAGGAGAGAAGTTGAGCTCTGTGATATATAGGGTTATAGGATAGAGAAGAGAAGTTGAGCTCTGTGATATATAGGGTTATATGATTGAGGAGAGAAGTTGAGCTCTGTAATATATAGGGTTATATGATAGAGGAGAGGAGCTGAGCTGTGATATATAGGATTATTTGATAAAGGGGAGAAGCTGAGCTCTGTGATATATAGGGTTATATGATAGAGGAGAGAAGCTGAGCTCTGTGATATATAGGGTTATATGATAGAGGGAGAGAAGCTGAGTGCTGTAATATATAGGGTTATATGATAGAGGGAGAGGAGCTGAGCTGTGATATATAATGTGATATGATAGAGAAGAGGAGCTGAGCTCTGTGATATATAATGTGATATGATAGAGGAGAGAACCTGAGCTCTGTGATATATAGGGTTATATGATAGAGAAGATGAGCTGAGCTCTGTGATATAAAGGATTATATGGTAGAGAAGAGAAGCTGAGCCTTGAGATATATAGGGTTATATGATAGAGAAGCTGAGCTCTGTGATATGTAGGGTTATATGATAGAGGAGAGAAGCTGAGCTCTGTGATATATACGGTTATATGATAGAGGAGAGAAGCTGAGTTCTGTGATATATGGGTTATATGATAGAGGAGAGATGCTGAGCACTGTGATATATAGGGTTATATTATAGAGAAGAGGAGCTGAGCTCTGTGATATATAGGATTATATGATAGAGGAGAGAAGCTGAGCTCTGTAATATCTAGGGTTATATGATAGAGGGAGAGGAGCTGAGCTCTGTGATATAAAGGATTATATGGTAGAGAAGAGAAGCTGAGCTTTGTGATATATAGGGTTATATGATAGAGGAGATAAACTGAGCTCTGTGATATATAGGGTTATATGATAGAGAAGCTGAGCTCTGTTATATATAGGGTTATATGATAGAGGAGAGATGCTGAGCACTGTGATATATAGGGTTATATTATAGAGGAGAGAAGCTGAGCTCTGTGATACATGGAGTTATATGATAGAGGTGAGAAGCTGAGCCCTGATTTGGAGCAAGATTTCTGAGTAAAAAGTAGAGTAAACCCTGACTGTACTCTTAGAATAGACAGTGAGAGTCCTGCTTACCCAAGCAACATAAAGTTATTTACAATTTGCTATGTACACAAACTTATAGAGAGAAATCTGTCAAACAATTTGTTGGTGGGTTCAGCAGGACTCTCACTGTATTTTCTAGGAGTTCAGTCAGGTTTTAGGACAGGGCCCCACGGCACGGGTTTTCGGACGGTTTTTCAGACGTCTGAAAAACCGGCCGCAAACGAGTACAACGGGACTCTATGGAAAACCTGTACAGCAGTCCCCACGCTGGCCACCCGAAAAAGATTGAACATGTTCATTTTTCAGTCCGGTTTTCGGACGGAATATGTGCAAGTGAATGTGAAGGGGGAGGGCTTTTCTCCGCTCGTGGGAACGGCCCCAAAACACGACCACTCCCGGTCCGATAAACCAACCGGTATTTGTCCCTTGCCGTGGGGACGATCCCTTACTCTACTTTCTACTTAGAAACTACTACTTCACACTTATAAACCTATATATCACAGAGCTTAGCTTCTCATGATGTATTCTATCCAGCTTTCAGGTAGGGTAGCCTAAGCTAGCTGACAGATTAACTGTAATGTTTGGAACTAAAGTCCCATTCTTATGACTGTTTGTGCTTTGGCCTTGTCGACCTTGTACATAATACAAATCAGTGTTTATGCACATACATGCCACTGCAACTATTCTAGACAGTTGTAAATATGGATTTGGATTAACACAGTGTGCCTATGAAAAGGCTGAATCAGCAGAACAGTACATAAGAAGTCTAATAACTGGTAATAGGTGAAATGTTTAAGTAAATAGTAGGCCAGGTCTCAATCTTATATGGGGGTCTAAATGGGTTGTATTTTATAGATTATTATTATTTATTTGTGAAAGTATGTAAACACTAGTTTCTGCTACTATTATTTTGGGGGAAAGCAAGACAAGCTTAGGCAACTTGGAGTTGTCAGCAGTTTCCAAAAGCTAATTTTTTTATAAGCCCTCACTCATATGGATGAGATAAAAACATGTCAGAAAATGAGGTACAATGTGAATACTCGTAGATTACAGCCCGTGTCGGACTAGGGTTCTGAGACCACCCTTCCACATATACAGAACATACTCAAGTTCTCTTTCAATTTTATTGTACATTTTTGTTTTTTCATGTGCTTTTTGTGTGAATCAACTAATTAAAAATAGACCTTAGTGGCAAATGATTAGCTCAAAATTATATTTGTCTTCTGTTAAACCACTAGGGCCTTGTTGAATTTGTAAGCTTATTATGGTGTCAGAACTGGGAACCACTGGAGGATCGCCTGGTACTTGGTGCACCACCATGGCCCTGGCTGGATCTGTTTCTATTGCAGTTATGTTGCCATAGAAAACACACTATGTGGGATATGTAATCCAGTACTATTACAAAGATGATAGAATACATTTCTTTGACATGTACTATGGGAACAAAAAGCAATCATTTACAATGAAAGAATCTATTGAACAGTCATACTAATTTAATATTATTTTACTGTTTTATGATATTGTTTTTAGGCCTCAAAGGATTTTCTAAAGATGATAGCTACTTAGGACTTACAACCAGCAATATAATTCCAATGTATCCAGCACTTCAAGGTAAACCTTGCTCCTTAGTTTTGGTGTGTTTAGTATTCATGTTCATGATTTTTGGTGTGTATATGTATGTATGTGTGTATATATATATATATATATATATATATATACATATATATATATATATATACATCGAACAAATTGCAGCACTCACCCAGGTAATTGGGAGGAAACTGTGCCTTTATTTTCATGTTACAAGATGACTTTTCAGCTCTCTCGCAAAAAAAGCTGTTCCTTGGGAGAACTGAAAGTCATCTTGTAACATGTGAAAATAAAGGCACAGTTTCTTCACTGTCACCTGGATGAGTCCTGCAATTTCTTTCTGTGGACATCTAAGTTTTCAGTCCTTGACCAGGCTTAGTATTGCTGGCATTTTGCTTTTTTTCTGAGTTTTGGCTAGTGCTGCTGTGGTTTTGAATTTTGTGTGTGTATATATATATATATATATAGTAAGCGTTCACTCATGTTCGGCCGCCATCTTGGCCTGACCTGGGGGACACCCTCGCTCTGGGATCGCCGCTTTGGTAAACGGAACAGCAAGTCGACACAGGATTCTCTTGAAGTCTGGCCTCCGCCAGCTTTATTCTTCAACACAGCAAAACATATACAGCAAACAAAATAAATCCTAGGCCATCCAGCCACTAACTAAACGTACAGAGAATCCCTCTCTAGCAGTGGTCTGGGTCTACTACCCAGCCCCACAAACATGTACTCACACTGTACAATATAGTCCATGGGTCCGGCTTCTCTCAAGCCTAGGGGGAAAGCACCCAGAATACTCTCCTAGGCAAGGCCTGCACACGTCCTCCACTGACTGTGAGCCACACTCCCCTCTGGTACACTGAAGACCAGGCTATTTACCAGGCCTCTGAGTTGAACCAGCAGCTGAGCAACTCTCTTAATTACCACCTGAGTAATTAACTCCTGGTTACCCTTTCCAAACTGCTGGCCTTCCTCACTGACAGCCAGCAACTTGGCAACCCATACCTTGGAACTCAGTTGTTTGCAGAACATCTAGTGGCGGGAGAAATGCGATCTTCTAAGGTCGCACCGCCAAAAAATTATATATATAAATTATATATATAATATTATATATTAAAAATATTTATATATATATATTATATATAACACACTCACACACAGTGAGATGTGCAAAGACCATGCACAAAGTTCTCTAGTCGGTTTTTAGCCTCCCCATTGACTTCAGTAGTAAATGTATCGCCATTTTCCCAGTGAAGAACGGCGGATTGTTGAACACGTTGCAAGTATTTGAAGAAACTGCAGTTTTAAAATCAGACCTCAGAAAATCCGAGCTGTGTAGACTACAACTCGGATTTTCTGGGGATAGCTTTATAGTCGGGTTTTGGCAGTTTTCAAATAGTAAATGCACGTCAAAATCTGATGGAAGAACCATATTGTGTAGACATACCCTTATTCTTGAGGGCAAAGTCTTGGGGACATTTGATTTGTGCAGCAGCATACATAAAATAAAACTATAAAATGCACTGAATTGGTGAATAAATGTGCCCTGCATGTTCATCAGGTCAGTAAGATTTGTTCGAATGTATCTTTTTTAAGGCTGTGACAACACTGAAACATTTTCGATTGAGATTTTCGGACTTTAATTACTGGGTGAAAGCTGCTACTCAATGTATTGCTCTAGAAAAGGCCTGCACAACATATGGTCCAAAGGATTTCCGGTGCCTCGCAATTAAGACTGCAAAGGGTCACGACTTGTGCAAATCCCTCCCCAAAATGGGTATTCCAGGGTGGTCTGTACAGTCCAGCGGCATTACTAATGAACAGGGTCGGACTGTCTGTCGGACTGTGTGTAAAGATTTTCTACCCAAGAAGCAGTGTTTCCAGAGAATAATACCTCCCAACATACAGGTTCAGATGGAATATGTTTATATACAGTGGTGGCCAAAACTATTGGCACCCCTGCAATTCTGTCAGATAATACTCAGTTTCTTCCTGAAAATGATTGCAATCACAAATTCTTTTGTATTATCTTTATTTAATTTGTCTTCAATGGAAAACCACAAAAGAATTGTCATAAAGGCAAATTAGATATAATTCCACACCAAACATAAAAAGGGGGTGGACAAAAGTATTGGCACTGTTTGAAAAATCATGTGATGCTTCTCTAATTTGTGTAATTAACAGCACCTGTAACTTACCTATGGCACCTAACAGGTGTTGGCAATAACTAAATCACACTTGCAGGCAGTTGACATGGATTAAAGTTGACTCAACCTCTGCCCTGTGTCCTTGTGTGGACCACATTGAGCATGTAGAAAAGAAAGAAGACCAAAGAACTGTCTGAGGACTTGAGAATCCAAATTGTGAGGAAGCATGAGCAATCTCAAGGCTACAATTTCCATCTCCAAAGCCCTGAATGTTCCTGTGTCTACCGTGCGCAGTGTCATCCAGAAGTTTAAAGCCCATGGCACTGTGGCTCACCTCCCTAGATGTGGGCGGAGCCCATGGCACTGTGGCTCACCTCCCTAGATGTGGGCGGAGCCCATGGCACTGTGGCTCACCTCCCTAGATGTGGGCGGAGCCCATGGCACTGTGGCTAACCTCCCTGGATGTGGGCGCAGCCCATGGCACTGTGGCTAACCTCCCTAGATGTGGACGGAAAAGAAAAATTGACGAGAGATTTCAAGAAAGGGAATTGTGCGATGGTGGATGAAAAACCTCGACTAACATCCAAACAAGTTCAAGCTTCCCTGCAGTCCGAGGGTACAACAGTGTCAACCCGTACTATCCGTCGGCGTCTGAATGAAAAGGGACTGTATGGTAGTATACCCAGGAAGACCCACTTCTTTACCCCGAGACATAAAAAAAAACCCGCTGGAGTTTGCTCAAACTTACCTGAGAGAGCCTAAAACGTTTTGGAAGAAGGTTCTCTGGTCAGATGAGACAAAAGTAGAACTTTTCTGGAAAAGGCATCAACCCTAGTTTACGGAAAAAAAGAGGCATTCAAAGAAGAGAACACGGTCTCTACAGTCAAACATGGCGGAGGTTCCCTGAAAGTTTTGGGTTGCTTTGCTGGGCCCCTGGCACTGGACTGCTTGACCGTGTGCATTGTATTATGAAGTCTGAAGACTACCAAAAATTTTGCAGCATAATGTAGGGCCCAGTGTGAGGAAGCTGGGTCTCCCCCAAGGTCATGGGGCCTTCCAGCAGGGCAATGACCCAAAACAACTTCAAAAAGCACTAGAAGATGGTTTTAGAGAAAGCACTGGAGACTTCTAAAGGTGCCAGCAATGAGTCCAGACCTGAATCCCCTAGAAAACCTGTGGAGAGATCTCAAAATGGCAGTTTGGAGAAGGCACCCTTCAAATCCCAGGGACCTGGAGCAGTTTGCCAAAGAGAATTGTCTAAAATTCCAGCAGAGCATTGTAAGAAACTCATTGATGGTTACCGGAAGCGGTTGTTCGCAGTTATTTTGGCTAAAGGTTGTGCTTTCCAAGTATTAGGCCCGAGGGTGCCAATACTTTTGTCGGCCCATTTTTGAAGTTTTGGGTGAAATGGGTCAATGATTTGATTTTTGTCTCATTCTGTTTTGTGTTTTTCCATTGCAACCAAAATAAATGAATATATTAATACCAAAGAATTAGTGATTGCAATCATTTTCAGGAAGAAACTGAGTATTATCTGACATAATTGCAGGGGTGCCAATACTTTTGGCCACCACTGTATGAATTTGGAAGCATAAGGAGATACATTAGAGGGCTTCTACACTTCTATATAAAATATCATGGCTTTGTAGAAAACTAACCTTTTATAAGTATCATTGCTTCTAATTGTTTTCATCACAAATCTTAAAATCTTGGAGTTACACCAAACAGAGAATATATCTGAATTATGACATAAAAGAGTGATACTTTATTATTACCAGTTATCACAATACTAGCAGAAACTGAAGTTGTTTCTATATTCATGCCACCAGATTATATCCTAGCTTCAGTAAGGGTATGTTCACATGGCTTGTTGGATCCGTTTTTCATTACATGAAAAATGCATTGAAAACTGCATCCAAAAAACGGATCCAAAAACATATCTGCAAATGTGTTTTTTGGATAAGTTTTGCATGCTTTTTTGGATGCGTTTTTCGGATGCGTTTTCTTTTAAATCACAGACAATCAAATTTTAATCCATTGCGTTTTTTGGATCCATTTTTCAGGCTCCAAAAGCGCACTCCAATGTTTCCAATGGTGATTTCACTTGTGTAAAACGCAAGTAGAATTGACATGACAATTCTTTAAACGGATCCGAAAAATGCATCGAAAAGATGCAAGTAAACACTCATTGTCGATCACTCGTCTGAACGGTAATGCGTGTTTTACATTGAAACTAATGTAAATGCCAATGCACGTTGTTAAATGCGTTTTGTTGGGTCCGAAAAGCGGATCCAAAAATGGATCTGGAAAACGCCATGTGAACATACCCTAAATGTAAGCCTCTAAGTCTTTCCATGTTAGATTGTTAAGCTTTTCTTTTTAGCTCTTTTAGTGTCAGGGAAATCTTTATGCTAACAAAAATATCTTCAAAGCTCCTATAAAGGTGGTGACCTACCTTCTCAGGCTCCTTTATGGCAAATCTACCTAGTCACATTTGCTCTTCAGAATGCTGTAAGGAAGCTACATGAACCATGTGCAAGCATTAACATTTATTTCAATGGGGGAAGTCAAGACCACCTCTTCTTTCACAACCAAAAGGTTTGGGGGCTCGTTCTCGAGAAAGGTGGGTGGCATATCCATCAATCTCTATGGTGGGAATACTGCTTTCAATGCATATACAACATTTATATAGAGATAGGGCCAACATGTTTATCAGACAGAAACTAGGGCTTATTTCACAGGAAGCTAATTAACCTAATAGTAACCTAATAGTAATAGTAATTTTTGGAGTGTGATGAAAACTTGAATAAGCAGGGCACACCCACAGAAACTTGTGGAGAACATAGACTCCTAGCAGATGCTGCCGTCAGTCAGAAATGAGCCCATGATCCTGATGCTGCAAGGCACAGGACTAAAAACGGAGTCACAGCATTGCCACATAGAATACATCATGACTTTGAAGAGGCATTTATAGTGATATATTTCATTACTTTTTTAGGGATCTGGAACTATTTTCATGATGTTTTGTTGGCAAAATATGCAAAAGGAAAAATTGGCATTAATGTTATCAGTGGTCCAATATTTGACTATGATTTTGATGGGCGATCTGACACTCTTGAGCAGATTAAAAAGTAAGTAAGGGGTTACATTCCTAAACTGTAAATTATTCCTACCATGGCTTATCCCTAACTGATACCATCGAAAATATGTTTCATTGTAGGATGGTAGAGAATTCAGATGTCTACATTCCGACTCACTACTTTATCATTTTGACAAGCTGCAAGAATTCCTCGCAGACTCCTGATCTGTGTTCTAGCTCTATGGAGGTCATATCGTTCATTATACCACACAGAGAAGACTACAGTGAAAGCTGTGCTGTAAGTTTTTGCTGTACTAAGGATTGTGTGGGCCAGAATTTCTGAATTACAATCCTTGGAAACCCCTAAGGGCATGTCCCCACTGCACGGGTTTTCGGCCGGTGTCAGGCGGTTTGTGGTTTTGCAGACCGCCTGAAAAAACAGCCGAAAATAAGCAGAACGGGGAACTATGGAAAACCCGTGCAGCAGTCCCCACTGCGCGGGTTTTCCGCCCGGATGTTTTTCCGCCCGCGGGCCGCCTGAAACGCATTCAACATGCACATTCTTCCATCCTGACGTAATATGTGCATCTTAATGTGAAGGGGGAGGGCTTTTCTCCGCTCACCACGGAGAAAAGCCGTGCTCCCCCCTCCCTCCGGTTTCCGGACGGAATATGTGCATCTCAATGTGAAGGGGTAGGGCTTTTCTCCGCTCATTGCAGAGAAAAGCCACCCCACCCCCACCCTCGCTGTGGCCGGGGGGACAGGGGGGACTAAAACAGTTGGAAACCACCGGTATTT